>JAOTQR010070845.1:0-13313 GCA_025774065.1 Solanum ossicruentum | reverse complement strand
TCCTCCTGCGATGCGGAGAGGACGCGAAACCACACTTTAGTTTTTTTCAAAAATTTGACGAAAATCGAATTTCGCAAAAAAGTGTATTTTTACACTAGTGCATGGGAGAAGCAATTTTTTTATTTTAATTCGAGAAGGGTAATTTCGTCCTTCCTCCGACATATTTTTATACCCCCCACACGATTGTTAAAGTATAATTCGTGCAAACAGGTTTTTAAACTCAAAACAACTCTAAGTCTATTAATTTTACGCTAAGTTTAAAAGAGAGAAAGGAAAGGAAAATAAGGGTTTCAAAGGGGAATTCAAGATTCTTCAAAGATTTGTCATTCTCAAGTATGTAAAGGCTATCCAAGAGCATGGAATTGATCTCCCATGTGCCAAAATAGAGTTAGGATAACAAAATTCATTACTAGAATCTTGATTTAGGAGTTCTTGAAAGTTTCTTGAAAAAATTCTCCAAATTCTTGAATAATTGCTCTAATTCTTATACACTATCTTGAATTCATGTTTTCAATTCCTTAAACTATAATTTTATATCATGACATGATGATCATCATATTTATTTTTACTGTATATCTTCATTACTATGTGATTGTGACTTGATCTTTAAAATTTCCCTCCTGTAAAGACTTGAATAATGAACTTAAGGAGATGTCTAGAGTCTGGAATGTCTGGAAGTGATGCTTGTCTGAGTTTGAGTCCTGAGATGAGTGTGTTGGTGACTGTAATAGCTGAAGTTATTGTGGATAAAGTTGAATGAGTATAATTTCCTTTAGATTGGACAGATAATCTTGCCCGTAGAGGTTGGGTGATTAGAGTTCTTGATGTATTGATGGATTTATGAGTATGTTGAGTCCTTATAGGAGTATTAACATCGAAATGGGTAAGAGTTAGTCCGACTCAAACCTATTAACTACGTGGCCAGCTTAGGAGAGGATTGGACCGTGAAAGCGGATGTTTCTTTTGTCCCGAAAGGGGACTTGACAGACTTTTGGATCCACTAACAGACTCGTCCTCTAGCCCGGCAAAGTACTGAAAAAATGTGGTAACGACATCTCTTCATTGTATCACTACCGGCTCATAGATAGTGGTTGTCGGTTATAGAAACTCTCAGATAGGTTTCATGATGATAGAACTCCGATGTGATGTGAATGTTTGATGTTAGATAGCCAGTGAGGTGATATAATCTGGTCCTTTATATCTGAGGTGAGGCTGAGTGATGGATGGGTGATGATTAAACTGTTTCCTTTTTCTTTAGCTCATTTTACATACAGTACATTCCACGTATTAACGCCCTTCTGGCGCTGTATCATTTTATGGTACAGATTCAATAGATCGAGGACTTCAACAGCCCGATCGTTGAGGTTCAAAGCTCTTCATTCCTGACAGTGGTGAGTCCTCCCCAGCATTCGGAGGATATTTATCTTTATTATTGAATAACCCCTTTTTCTTGATATTTGGTAGTCATGGTCTGTTATGATACAGTTTCAGACTATGATATAGAGACTTCATAGACATAGATGTTGATGTTGATGTCGAGGGTTCTTTTCCCTCTTTCTTCTTTCTTTATATTGAGACTGTTGATTTCCCTATTCTATTTCCTTATGATAGACTAATAGGATAGCATGAGTCCACTGATAGGATAACATTTATATTTATTATATCATTTCTTTTCCTCTGAGGAATTGACTGAACGATGATAAAGAGACTGAGTGATCCACTTGGGACTAGTAATAGTCTTTGAGTGTCGGTCACGTCTAGGGTACCCTCCCGGGGCGTGACAAAACATTTATTTTCTTTTTTCCTCGAAATATGATTTTGAGTTCGAGTTAAATATAGATACTGTACAATCAAAAAATTAATTAACGAGCCTCTCTATTGTGGAAATAATTTAAATTATTCTTACTATAATAAAGTACATCATTCCACTAAATATTTGT
This sequence comes from Solanum ossicruentum, assembly GCA_025774065.1. Classification (NCBI taxonomy): domain Eukaryota; kingdom Viridiplantae; phylum Streptophyta; class Magnoliopsida; order Solanales; family Solanaceae; genus Solanum; species Solanum ossicruentum. The sequence goes on along the minus strand of JAOTQR010070845.1, from coordinate 11,373 downwards.
AAGTGGACTTCCTCCATTTATATTTAAATATTCTCATTATATAATTTTTTATGCTAAGATTATAAATATTAATCAATAAATTAAATTATCGACGAATTTAATTCAAAGATTAATTTCTATTAGAGCACTGTTTGACTTATTTCATATGTGAGATGCATAAGTCTGCTTGCAAGATTTGACACCGTGAAAACTTACAAGCTTCTCAGAAAGTTTGTTATCAATCTCTATATCAAGATATGAATTCGATCAACTAACTTATCATTTCACTAATATATATTATTATCATCCAATCTTTCTTTTAGTCATACAGGCCTATTTTAGAATCTCACCCATTAATAATTTAAAACGATAATTGATGATATATATAAATCATATAGTAGTTATATCAAGGTTGAGAATATATATACACTTAACATTTTAGAGAATGGTTTTTTATCAATCACACAATATGCACTAACATAAGTCAAAACAACAACGTTCCCATAATCAAGATAAATTATATATAATCTTGTGCTACAATCATTCTGATGTCTTGTCTAATTTTGATCTTATATTGTGAAAATAAAAAACTTTATGCTTATAAAACCAATGATTTAATCCATTGTATATAAGCTAAAATTCTATACACTAAATCACCAATTGTATAACTAAATAGACATATTAACGAATATATGATTTATTAAAACTTTTACTAAAATTGAATAAACAATTATTATATCATAAATATTATATCTAAATTCATAGTTAATAGTATATATTCCATGGTTAACAAATAAATATAAGTATTACGTACTACCCCCCCCCCCCCGCGATACACACATAGTCGTTGAAATTATCAAAATTCAAAAAAGTACGAATAAAGTATCTAAATTTCATTTTCAGTGTGTTAGTTTTTTTATTTGCAATCGTGTTAGATCTAATTTCTATTACTTTCATTGAATTATTTTTAACTGCATATTTTACAAAGGCTCACATTTGATGTCCATTTATTCCGTCACAACATTAGGTGATAAGTATTTCAAAGGCTCAAATTTTAAGATATTTAACTAAGATTATGAGATCTTAGTTTCCATATCACATCTAAGGGCACGTTTAGTTGGGAAACCAGTTTTTGGTATTTCTATCCCATCCTCAATCTGATAAAAAAATAATACTATAGTTATAAAATAAATTATTTTATGATTTTTATCTTAAATAAATATGAAATAATAAAGCTTATATTAGTTTCAAATTTAATTATTTTTTATTTCTCATGCCCAAGGAATCCTTACACTTTACAATATCTGCGAATTTGAGTAAAAATTACCTATAACTTAAAAAAAAAAAATTCCATTACCAGGTGACACCCTAATAATTTAATGCCATTACAAGTACACTTTATCCTACCAACTAAATGAAGTTAGGTTAACCCCTCAAAAAAGACAGGTAAACAAACCAAATAATTCTTGAATTTGACTTTTGTGCTTTTATTTTTGGAAACAATCTCTCTATTTTTATAAGGTAGCGGCAAGTTCTGCGTACAATCTATTCTCCCCAGACCTCACTTGTGAAATTTCACTGAATATATTGTTATTGTTGACTTTTGTGCTTTATTTCCTCCAATTCATTTCACCTCTCTTTTAATACAATTAAAGGAAATTAGTAAACATTAATTGTAAAAAATAATTACTCCACTTTTTATCAATTTCCAAAAATAGTAATGCTATTTTTATTTCTTAAATAATATATTATGGATTATAAATTTTGAAAATGAGTAAAAAGAAGACTTAAAAATGGACAGTTTTGCAATACGACAAAGACAGCATCATCAGCTAATTTGCCTAGGTGACCACGCTAGATATTTTAATTTTTTTTCCTTTACGTAAGATCCAACTGGCTGATTTCTCTAATTACGGATAAACCAAGTAGTTCTTTTATTTATTTAATTAATTAATTATTTAATAATAAGAATAGAATGTACCTACAATCTTATTTTTGTTTTTATGATATGAGGTATACAATTTATTTTCAATCATCTTGGAATAAGTTTCTCTTTTAATTTAATTTTTAGATTGACAATATGAACGGACATGAACCTGGAAATTTTTCTTTTATAATTTTAGTAAAAGGTTAAAAGATACGGTATCATAGAATAATATTTTTGGGACTACAAAAATTTGGTCACATCCTTATTAAGTTAGGTAGAAATTCTGCAGAGTGTTACTGTATATGGTCAGAGAGATTTCTACGAATTCAATTTAATTTCTTGAATTTTTTGCATTATGATCATTTGATTCGATCGTAAGTTATAAAGGGATAAGTTATATTGAGATTAATAATGATGAGATAAGTTATATTAAAATTATTTGTTATTGAGTGTTTGCGTTGTTGCATAAATTTTAAGAATACATTGTTTGTTTACAAAAATACCCTTCAATCTATTAGTTTTTTTAATATATTTTCTTTGCTTGCTTTAATTATTCAATATTTATAGAAAGTGTAAGAATTAGTCAATAAAAATATAAGAATTAGTCAATAAAAATTATATCATATAATGTTATTTTTCAATAAAAATATATGAAGAAGTATCATAGAAATAAGGAGGGAAGGTCATAATGTTAATATATACATTGTATTAAAAATAATATAAATATAGAAAGTAAGATATAAAATGACTTTAAAAGGATTTTCTTATCATTTATCCCTTTTATCCTGAGATTAGTATGCTACAAAATAGAATGGATAACTTATTCCGATGTTATTTATTAGTCTCGAGATAAGTTATCCCGAATTGACCAACTAATCAATAATTTAAAAACTAATATAATTTTATCCGTAATAAGTTACATTTATGCTTTACCCATTTTCATAAATATCCAATTCCAACCCAACTCAAACCTAATCCGTCCTAAATTATATACCAAAATACATGTTTCCCAATTCATGAACTAAAAACTGACCCTAACCCGTTTCATCTGCAAATAAGATTGGAGAGAGCGGCTTTGGACAAGTTTACAAGGTAGAACCATTGAAACCTCAAATTTACTTATTTCTTTGGTTGAAGTGAAAATAAGTTGTACTTCTACAGGGTGTGCGAGTTCAAGAATGAAGTTAACTGCATTTGGGGCGAGTCGGGTTTGGTTTAGGACGGATTGGGTTTGGGTTGGATATTTATTAAAATAGATAAAATGAGTTAATTTGGGGCATTCCGTCAAACTAAGAGCAATCTTGGCGAGTTTGCTAATGGTAGAGGCATAAATAAATTTTCTGTAGTGACAAAAATTAAATCAAACAGTATTTCAAACTTGGGGTATTTTTGATTCTTTTCTCTTATTTTTATTGAAAACAATAGATCAAATTTATTTGCATGCTCATTCTATTTAATTCATTTATTCTATTTTTTGTTCTGGTATACTTTACAAAGAATATTTTTTTACAATTTAACAACTCTTTAGTTTCAATTTTTTACTTAACATGATTGACACCATAAGATACAATAATAGTTTGATACATTTAACATATTCAAAACAAAACAAATAAAATAATATTTTGAAGTAAAGCGCTTTAGCGTAACTTTTAAAAAAATTGTAAGGGCAGAAAAAATAGAAAAAGAATTACAAAATAGAAGATTACTACCTCACCAATTTAACAAAAATTAGAATCACCAACTACCAAATAATTATGCAGGCACTGATATCTCTTCTTTTGTTTTTTCTTCATAATTAATTAAATTACTCTGTTCGCAAAAATTAAAATAAATATATTTTGAAAGGTACTTTGAAAGCAAAAAAATAAGCGATAAGAGAATAATAATAACAATGTCAAAATGATAACCGAAGAAAATTATACAAAATTAAAAGCTAAAAATCAATGTAAGTAAAATAATTTAAGCCAATATTACTCCATTATTTTATAATAAACCAAATACTCTGGCATAAAATAAATCTATTTTTTTTAAAAAAATTAAATTATTTGTAGTAGTAGACATATCCTATATCATCAATAATTGCAAAGCTAGCTAGTACATATAATAGTACTTTATTAATTCCACCGAACACATGTTCTACGTATAAACAAAGGACTGCTCACCGAATCCAACAATCGAACAATAAATACTCATAAAAATTTTAAAAATAATTTTTTGACTCTTTAAAGTTAAAATATATTTTTATAGTGTTTTAAAAGTTATTAAGTAGAATTTGTAATATATAATTTTGATTTAAAAATTGCATAAAATTATAATTCAAGTAATGTTTAAGAAGGGTGAAATGTATGTAACTTTTGTATTTACTTTAAAAGACAAAATATTGTTATAATTAAATTCTCTACTAAAAAAAATATTTTCAAAATAAATTGAAAAAAAAGTAAAAGAATCTCATAAGAGAATACTATATTAGAAAATGTGTCAAAGGCATAAAAAAAATAAATTTATACCAAATATTTAAAGTAGAAGGTACATTTGACAGAATAAAAGTCATAAACCAACAAAATGATCACAATTTTTTAAAAGAAAATAACAAAAATTGACTTTCTCCGTGAAAAAAACGAGAAGGATAGAAGAAATATTCTTCTCCTCAAAAAAAGTTTGTGACAATTTTGACTTACAATTGCAAATATCAATATTTCTCGAATTCTTCGCTGGAGTACTCTATTAAGATCACGATGATAAAATGATAAATATATTCTATGGTTGTGTTTGGTCGATAGAAAAATATTTTTCTACAAAATATTTTTTTAAAATTTTGATTGGTGAATGAAATTTTTTTTTATTGTTTTAATAATGAATGAAAATATATTTTAAAAAATATCTTTTATTTTGATTAGAGAGTAGAAAATACTTTTAGGAAAATAATTCTTAACATGAAATATTTTTTAAAAAATATATTTTTTTATGGGAAAGAGGAGGGTGGATGGGGGAGTAAAAAAATGATTTTTTTATTTTTTGCGTGTTTGCAGAGGTTGGAAGGAGGGACGGGGTGGGATAAAAATTTTAAATTTTAAATTTTAATTGTTTTTTTTTGTAAGAGGGGGCGGGGCGAAGGGCGTGGTGGGGATGAGATATTAAGATTGAATGAGAGCTTTGAGAAATATTTTTCTTAAATTTGAAGAAATTGAGTTGATTTGAAAAATATTTTTTAAAGTATTTAATCCAATCAAATATGAGAAAATTGAAAAATATTTTCCTCCATACTAAATACACCCTATATTTGAAATAGGTCTGAAATAACTTTTTTAAAGAGTTTTGAGTTTTTTCAAATTTATTAAAACCAAGCAACTTTTAGCATTCATCGAAACTTAACAAATTTTAATTATTACATTTAGTAGGAACTGCAAAAAGAGATATTAGAATTTAACATATATTTTCATTTAGGGGTGCAGTTCTTTTTGTAGTTTATGCTTATTTTTAGTCGTTCTATGGAGTTTATTATAATTTTTGTGATTCGATTTTTTATTTTCTTTAATATACTTTTAGTGTCTTGGTGTGGTTTTATTTTTAATTCATAGAGACTTTGATGTGTTGTTGGTCAAATTTTTATTTTAAGCAATCTTATTAAATTCAATAATCATAAATTTGATAATAATATCTGACAAAGACAGAAAGTATTCATTTTTAATGAAGGTAATTACGAAAAATGTGCTTTCAAAGAAAATTCAAAGGACCACTTTAAATCAATTTCAAACATAGGGACCATTTTAAACATTTTTCCAAACTAGGATCTACGAAGGATATCAAAGAAAATTCAACGCTGATTTTGGACACTTTCTTTTATTATTTCAATTTGAATATAAAAAAGGTTACATTCAAATAAACAAATATATCATAATTTCAGAAATTCATTAACAATTTTTAAGTCAAAATAAAAACATTCGGACAGAAACAGCTAATATTATTATCTTTTGGCATATGGCATTTAATTTAGACAATAGTGGTCTAATCTTTTTCTTTTTTGACCATGCTTTTACTTTATTGGCATGCCCTTTCATAATTATTTAGGAAGGTGGAAAAGAAAATAAAAAAATGAAAAAGATGGGGAGAATTACTATTTTTTTGTCTCAATTTGAACTTGTATTTTTTTTTCTTTTGGAATTGTTACATTCTTTCACGAATAATAAAATATAAAAAATGAATGTTCTAAGATTTAGTGGAATATTATGAGAGAATTAAATGATATAGCTTTATCTTGATTCCAATTTTGCCAATTAAACTCGAGAATTCGGAATAACTCAACCGTCCAATAGAGTCAACAATAAGATATAATTAATTTTTATTTCTCAAATTTTGCTAGACAAATATGTAGTCTTTAATCACTGTATAGTTTGTGTATAAACACTAATTATATATAGAGAAATGTGTGGATGTCGTCGTTCAAAAATATTTTGATTATGCTCCATAGATATAATTTCCCACTTGTGGGATAATACTGGGTATGTTGTTGCTCCATAGATATAATTTCATAATTATATTTTATACAGTTATAGGAGTGTTTATATACGTTTGTGTAATTCACTATACAATTTGTGCACAGTATTTGTATAATTTTCTAGACAATTCACATTGTTTGTCATATCTAGTCTTACTGCTAATGGATTTTGAGCTGAGAGTTTTAGGAAACAACCACTCTACTTCTATGAGGTAGCGGTAAGGTCTACATACAATCTACCCTCCCCATACCCCACTTGTGGATATTGGGTACCTTATTATTGTTGTTGTTGTTGTAAATTTCGTTATACAATTTGATTAGCGGATAATTTTTGTATAATCGCATAGAACATTCACATAAATTGCACAAATTATACAAAACTCAAACCGTAATTACAATAAGATGTTTGTCATGAATCGTAATTAATTGATATAGTTATATTAGCTAATTAACTAGTATATGTTTGCTTATCTATGTAATTTTTTCATTATATATTCTGTATATTTCAACAACGACCATAATTGTTACAGCTAATTGTTCAGTTGAGCTTCGGAATCTTAGTCATGGCCTGCCTAGAACTGCATGGGTAGGCCCAATAATTAGACATGTGAAAATGGGCTGGACCAGCCCAGTTCAAGCCATACCCAATGGGCTACTGATTAAGGAATTGGACTAAGATGGGCTGACTATTTTTTATTGAAGGGCCTTACGCACAATCTGAGCATGAAATCGACTAATCCAAGTCACGTCCAAAAGAAATTCAACATACTAGGATTTTATAAGACTACAAAAGTAAAAGTCTAAGGAGTCGTTTAGTACAAAAATAAATGACTCAGGGATTAATAATATAGGAATTAGCAATGCATTAACTAGTAATGCCGAGATTATTTTTATCAAGTATTTGGTTCATTGTTTCTAACCTAATCTTGTGGTTGGTTTAAAATTTTACCAAAAACTTCTTTCCAATTATATCCTTGAATCATCATGGGATATTATACTTTATGTAATTGGGTCAAGTAGGTAATTGTTGGAAAATATTATTTTTTTTGTAGCCTTTTAACTAGCTTGGAGAAGAATAAATTTGTTAGGATTGGGAAAAGAGAGGGCGGCAACTAACATAAATTGGGAAAAGAGAGGGCGGCAACTAACATAAATTAGGAAAAAAGAGCAAAAAATAGAATTGATAAAAAATAAATCTAATTCTATTAGGATTCACATTCTTTATCGGACTATGATTTACTGTGACTTATAAAAAGCAACGACTTACGTGCAATTTTCCTTCGTACCAATTTCTAGCAACAATGCCAAAAATATTAACTCTAGTCGATTTGCCTACAAAAAACCCAGAACAAAATATCACCTTCAACGAAGGTACTAAAGTGAGTGTTACATGCTCACAATCAAACTACGGAGGTACAACATTAAGATCAAATTTGTGCGAATTGGATGTCAACAGAAACCCCCGTAACTCTTCTGGGTTCCCTCTTAAGGTTACTGTTTGCGTAAAACGTCTATCCACGAAAGTAAATTCTTTTCACTATATCATAGATCACAGAGCTGAATGCATTTTTTGGATTCCTTACGATAATATCCATATATCAAACGATTGTTTCGACATTATATCGAAAATAATATTATTGATGATTGTCCCTTTTTCCGTAGAGGTTGAAAAGTTGGAAAATAAGGAACCGTTGATTTCTGAAATGTTGGAGTTCGTTAGGACCGTGAATAATTCTGATGCGTACATGGTTTTGGAAATTACAAAAACTAGTTATATACCTGATAAGGAATTTATGGAGATATATAACAATATGGGCAAGGAATATAATTTTGAGTCATGGAGTAGGGCTCAAGGAGAATTAGACTCGAGGATTATCAAGTTTAAAGCTCTACAAAAAGAAATTGGAATGAAGAAATTGAGATATGAGACCAGCAAATTTGAAGTTTCTATCTTATCGGATATGTGTTCGATTTGTTGGGAAGAATTTTCAACAGGTTCGATGGTTTCTTGCCTCGATAAATGCTCACATGTCTACCATGAATTTTGCATTTTAAAGTGGGTTTTAACAAATCAATCTTGTCCCTATTGTCGTATCAATATTCAACATTAATTGAGTAAATACATGTCATTGCAATTTAGAATTGTTTTTTTTATGGTTGTTAAATATATTATAAGGTTAACTATATTATTACAATTGAAATTATATGAATATGCAGAAAGTTGATGTGATATTGTAACTCATAGTTTGAACCATGGACAAGTTAATGTTGAAGCTCAATATCAGTAATAATAGTAATAATCAATATGAACTTTATTTTAATATCATGAAAAAACTAGATGTTAAATTTAGTTCAATTTTAACGAGAAAACAATTGTTCAAAATATTTTAGAAGATCAATTTACCAGGAATCCCTTGATTGCAATCCCAAATTTGATGTGGGAATCCTTGATATAATGACGAAATTGAAATGGATCAGACCTGTTCTATTCTGTTCAAAGAAGATACGGGTGCTCATATGTTTTAAGGTTCGCATAGAGGTGAGGAATTAAGAGAGGGGCGGGCCATTTAGTTGTTAATTTAAACAACAAACAACAATAACAATATATCCAGTGAAAACGTAAACCTTACCGCTACTTCATAGAAGTAGAGAGATTGTTTCCTAAAACCCTCAGCTCAAAACCCATAAGTAGAAATGACTAGTTGTTAATTTAAACAATTAAAAAAATAATTAAATATTAATTTTAAATTATTAAAAAATAATTAATTATTTTATTAACTCTATCCTCAGTAGTTAAGTCATTCATAAAATAACGTATTACTGTAATTTTTGAAAAGTATATGTTATTTAGTCAAATTGTACCCTTATTCAAATTTTCTTTTAAGGTTTGTGTATGGGATAGTGGGGGTAAGTATCTTTTTATTGAGGGTAAGTATCTTATTATTGAAATAAAAGATTAGTTGCGTATTAACTACAATATAACTAATAAATACATATTTAAGTTAAACACTGTTTTTTTAAGATGATTTTTAAAATATAATACATATATATAGACTTTCAAAATTTTTACACACCGCTATCTGGTGTACACCATAAGTACACCTTTAATATTCAGGCATCTCCATAGAACCTTTCAAGGACTTCATTGTAAGCTTTTCTAGGTTAATCAATATCATTTCTAAGTTCTTCTTTCTCTCCATAGTTAATAGTTTGATTTAAAAATATCATGTTATCAGTTATTTTGATTAAAAAAAGTTCTTATCACTAATAATTTAATTTACAAGTACTCTTAATATTATTTTTTGAGTTAAAAGAAATAGACATCTACCTAAAAAGGAATTTATAGCGACATATAATAATATGACAAAGAATATAATTTTGAGTCGTGGAATAGGACTTAAGGGAAGAGACTTCCATACGTTCAATGGTTTCTTGCAATTGATAAATGCTCACACGTCTATCTGAAGTTTGCATTTTAAAGTGGGCTCGTAGCAAGTCGGTCTTGTCCTTATTGGCATATAAATATTTAGCAGTAATTTAGTTAATACATGTTATTCCAATTTAGAATTGCTAAAACTTTTAGCGTCATTTATTTATAGGATTGATTATGAATAGTCGTATTTTTTATTATCGTTAAATATAATATAGTATTAAATATATTATTACAGCTCAATAATTATTGCAAAATCATTTATTTATTGTTGCGTAAGTATAAAAAAAAAAGGATCATATGTATATGCAAAAAGTAGACGTTATTTTTGGCCCATACATTCAAGATGGAATCACTAACATTATTGAAGAATAAATAACACATATATAGATCTGCTGCTATACTAAACTCATAGTTTGAAGCTTTCATGACAATCCATCTTTTGCTTTACTTATTAACAACAACAACAACAACATTATCTCAATACATCAAAGGCTTCCGCTCATTGCACGATAAGGGAGGGTCGGATGTACGCAGCCTGACCCCTATGTTTAAAAACATAGCGCGACTGTTTCCGGATGACCCATGATGAACGTCGAAAGTTGCATTGACTAACTGCTACTTAACAATTGAAAGAAGCACAGACAATTTAAAGAACAATTTCGCTTTATTCCATTATACCCCAAATCAAAAAATAGTTAATCTTTTGCTTTACTGATTAAGATTTCTATATATTGATCAATAATGTTAAAAATGTTTATAAAATTAGGTCACTTACAAAATAAGTATTAAAGGTATCTAAATTTACGTAATAGGCACTAATTTATTACTAGATAAAAAGAGGTAAGGTAGAATTCTCGACCTTAACATATATGATTTATTGGATTTGTAATATGTGTCTTTGACCAATCATATAGAGGAAAAAGAATCAACCTATCCTTTTTAACGAATTAATAATCATTTAACTTATAAAAATACAATTCGTTTCTTAAAAAATCGCTAAACTTCTTAAATTTACGATCAGTTTTTAATCATAACTTGTTGGATGACCAATAAATAATTTTTCATATGACAAATTCATCACTTTTTTTGAAAAAAATATTAAAAAGAGATTATGCCAATTTATTTTCTTCTGGAAAATGTGTAAGACAATTGATCTTAGATCTTCTTCAAATTCAAAACACAGTTAGAAGATTGTTGAAACTCATATAATTAGAAAGATCATCCATCTCTTTTTGTCATATGTGAAATTGATTGATTTCATCACAAAATACTGATTTTTTTATCGATCCTTCCTCATATCCATGAACATTTGAATCATGGACAAATTAATGTTGAAACTCAATATCAATAATAATAATCAAAAGAAACTTTACTTTGATATCATGAAAAAATTAGATGTTAGTTAGATTTATTTCGATTTCAAAAATCTCTGATGGAGCCAAAGATTGACTATTTTTTGGCGTTAGAGTATGATGGAATAAAGCAAAATGGCTCTTTAAACTATCTGCGCTTTTTTCATTTGTGAAGTAGCAGTTAGTC
>JAOTQR010070824.1:0-13313 GCA_025774065.1 Solanum ossicruentum | reverse complement strand
GAACCGATTTGGAATTGTTAAGGTCGAAAGGTAGCGAGGAAAGGTAATGTTATGCTGTCCGTTTTTAGATTGCGTGGAATTATGATGTGTTGTGCTTTATGGGCTGTTGTAAAGATGTTATGACATTAAAGTAGATTGTACATGATGTGTACATGCTAATGTGTATTATAAAACACAATTAGGAGCGAAAAAGTTAACGGAATATGCCCGGGTTATGAAAACCCGCTTGCTGCCCGTGTATTGTTTTCTTATATAATTGGATTACCAAGGTGTATCTATTGCCTTTTAACGTTAGTTTTATCCCTTACTGTGTTGTAGATAAGTACTTGGAGGAAGGAAAGGTTATCTTGAGATAGTAACAAGGTCCGACGGTGAGGTATGTAAGGTTATTTGATTTCGTATCACTTGGCATGAAGCATGGACCTCTCCTTGGTAAAGAAAAGCACTTACCAACTCCAACACAACTATAGCCATGTCTCCACTCTTGTACATGTTCATATGATTCTATACATAGTCACCTTTAAGGCTGCATACATGCTTGAATACCAAGTTACATAAGTTCTTGCTACGAAATAAAGTTCATAAGTTGTTCCCTTTCATATGCATTTCATTGTTTATCCAATGTACTCTTTTATTTATCATATTGTTTTGTACGATTATCTACTTGTCACATGCTATATATACAGTCATACAGCTCCAATGTTATGGCCACCAAAAGAACCATATCAAAAGTAATTGAAAGATAAAGTATACAGTTTGATAGGTGGTAGCCCGAGAGGTGGAAGAATCACCTAGCTCGGGACGATCCTATCACGGGTGGTAGCCCGAGGGTTTAAGGAATAACCTAGCCAGGGACGATCCCGATACAGTTAATTAAAAGATAAAGTACATTGTTTATTGATGGGTGGTAGCCCGAGGAGTGGAAGAATCACCTAGCTAGGGACGATCCTATCATGGGTGGTAGCCCGAGGGGTTAAGGAAGAACCTAGCTAAGGACGATCCCGATACAGTTTACCACTGATCAGTTGGTCATATGTTTACAACTATGCACAGATTTTACAGTAAAGGTAAAGTGATACAAAGAATATAAAGTACATGATTCCAGAATATAACTAAGGGTGGTCCCAGATCTTCCACAGATGCATGGTTTCATTTGAGTTGTTACTTGTTATATAGTGTATCCTACCTTACATACTCAGTACATTATCTCGTACTGACGTCCCTTATGGGGGACCTGCATTTCATGCTGCAGGTACAGGTACTAGTAGATCTCCCCAGTAGAAGTACAGGATATTCAGCTGTGGTCGCCAAGCTCCAGGTTGCTTCAGGGCTTGTATATGTCTAAAGATTACATGTTTTTATTGCATACTTGTTGAGGCGGGGCCTATTTCTACCCTTATCAGGTGTTTCTCTTTAGTTAGAGGCTTTGTAGACTATGTACAGCAAAATGAAGTCATGTCTCATACTATAGACACTGGGCTCCAATGGCCTAGTCATTTGCATTTCTTTTTAGCTTGTTATCACTTTTATCTTATTACAAGCATGTCAAATGTAGAAACCCCAATAGTATATATAGAAAACGCATATAGTTACAGGTTGGTTCTCCTGAGCCTTATCGGCAACGGGTGCCGGTCCACCCTACGGGACTTTGGGGAGTGATAGTAGTATATGTAACCAGGAATACTCCTACAAAATACAAGCCCTATACTGTACAAGACCAATGTTTGGATACAAAAGACACTCCTCAAAAGGAAGGAGACTGCAGAGTGTATAGATGCTCACAAAGTGTCTCCTGAAACGCTCACAAACCCCCAACTCAACGATCGTGGCTAGTATCTGGACCTGCACCATGGAAAGATGTAGAAATGTAGAGGTGAGTACTAGTGAAAGGCACCCAGTATGCATCATCAACTGACTAAGTGAAATACTTTAAATGTGTATATCCTCAAATGTAAAGAACTACAATTATACTAGCAAATCAGAACCCGGCTAATAGTGAATGTCACAGTAACCTCATGGTGTCGCAATGGCCCAAATCAAGTAGCATCTCATAACCCACCTGAAAAAACACAGTGGAGATTAGATTAGCCTCTCAGTATCACATAGTCAAGTGGCCAGATTGTACATGGGTGTAAGGCCTTAATATCTATCCTGCATGCCCCCGAGCCCCTATAAGCTCAGATGGAACACCCACGCATAATCAGGGGTGTATAGATGTATGGGTCCAAGAATTCATATCACCTAGGGCCGCGAAAACCTGACAGCCTGAAAGGGGCCTCGAACCCCTAGTCTACTTGACCTAGCCTTCGGTCGGTAGAAGTCGACTAGGGCCATATGAATTGACAATCAATCGAGGCCTCGAACCGCTAGTAGTTAAATGATGCCTTGAACCCCTCAATATACTAGTAAAGTAGTCAAATGAGGCCTCGAACCCCTCAATACACAAGTAAAGTAGTCAAACAGGGCCTCGAACCCCTTAATATGCAAGAAAAGTAGTCAAACAAGGCCTTGAACCCATTAATATACAAGTAACTATGTGGCCATGCATAGTACCTCTAGGGAAACATTAGCTTAAGCCGAGGCTAAGGCCTCAGGAGAATCAAAAGCATGTCATTTACCTCGAATGTACCATGGGCCACTGGTCACAAATAATATCTGCCAAGGAATCTAGGTGTCAGCTTACTAGTTACTTGCCCACCTTTAGAGCAAGGTGCCATCCCCCAAGACTAACCTATATAAACAACACTTAATCAAGCCCATAAGATATAACCTACATCTTTGTAGCGGGGTCATATTCTAATTTGTAGCTTATTATTGGTTTCGTAGTACCGTATTTCCCGCCAACAGTTATTAGCCTCTCAGTATCACATAATCAAGGGACCAGATTGTGTGTGGGTGTAAGACATTAATATCTATACCTGCACGGCCCTGAGCTCCCATAAGTCTAGAGGGTACAACCATGCATAATCAGGGTGTGTATATTTTTATAGGTCTAAGAATTCGTATCACTTGGGGCCTTGAACCTTAACAACCGAATGGGGCCTTAAACCTCTAACAATATAACGTGCCTCGAACCTATAACAACCAACAGGGCCCTGAACCCCTAGTCCTCTCGACATAGCCTCCGGTCAGGGAAAGTCAGCCAGAACTAGATGGTTTGATAATAATAAGGGCCTCGAACCCCTATTGTTAGACGGGGCCTCAAACTCCTCAATATACTAGTAAAATAGTCAAACGAGGCCTCGAACCCCTCAATATACAAGTGAAGTAGTCAAACGGGGCCTCAAGCTCCTTAATATACAAGTAACTACGTGGCCCCATGCTTAGTACCACTAGGGCAGCATCGACCTAAGTTGAGGGTAAGGGACCAAAAGAATTAGAGGCGTATCACCTACCTAGAATGTACCATGACATAATGGTAACAAATGATACCTGCTAAGGCAACTAGGTATTGGTTCACTAGAAACGTGTCCACCTCTAGAACAAGGTGTCAGTCCCCAAAACTAGCCCATATAAACAGCATCTCAATCATAAATAACCCAAGGAAGCCATAGGATATATCCTACATCTCTGTAACAGGTTCATATTACCATTTCTAACCTATTAGTGGTTTCGTAGTACCATATCTCTCGCCAATAGTCATAAGGCCCGACCAAGAACATATCTACCACATTTATCAGACTATAACATGTATCCTTAGGATTAAGTAAGTATAGCAGGTGAATTATGCTAGTAGTTGTATATAGAGGTATATCTTATCTTATATCTAGTGTCACAAGGCCCAATCAGAAGCACAATCAACACAATTTCCATAATATTGTATGTTTCCCCAGTTATCAAGTAGTGTAACAAGTGCATAATAGACAACAAATGTATATAGAAGCATATATGTCATAGAGTAACACAGAGTTATGTCTAACCAGGAGACTATACGATAACCTAGATAGCCATAAGTACTCAGAGTACACATGAACAGTTACAAGGGTATCATGAGTATCCATAACAACCAAACCAGTAGAGTCATATCTATACAAAAATCTGTCCCCAATATGACAACACAATTAACCAATAACGTCACATCCAACAAATCTCATAGCGTCAGGCTATACATCTACACAAACAAAAGTTAACCCAGAATAATACCTGACACAGGGCATTAGCCCATATCCAACCTATGCTAGGTCTTTCCATAGTGCAATGGTGTTAGGACTCAACTAATATCATTGTCACCACCAATACAATCATCACATGCTAGTCATACAGAGTATAACTAGTCACACATAACATATACTCAGCGCAACCTATTAACACATACTTCCATACACTTTCAGTCAACATGCATACATTTCAGCTTAGTCTAAGTTTTAAGGAAGCCTAGCCTACCTAGAAGGCAGTTTCTTGTGCTCCTGTTCAGTCAGCTTAAGATTTTCCTTTCCTAATCTCCTCTAGATGCTTCTCAGCTGCCAAAACATGAATCACAGGGTTAATGTGGTCGATTTAGCTGTAAAATATTTAAAAAAAAAAGTAAAATTATATCAATTACACCAAAATATGAGGAAAATAGGGTCCATACCCGATATCCCAAACAAACCCCATAAGATGATCCCTACGCCATCCTAAGCCTATAGCAAGAGATTGAGCCCAAAATAGATCCCAAAGGCTGAGAAATGGCTCAAACATGAAGTTACATTTGTTATCAAAAAATATTTTTTACAAAATTTTCTTAGTCAGTCTTTATAGAGAAACAACCAAATTATTAGAATCTAAACATACCACAACGTTCCTCTCAAAAAATAGAATAACTTAGACACTAGTTTTACTTAATTTTGTTGAGACTCGGCCAAGATATCACAATTTAACATTGTCACATATTTTTGATATATATATTCAACTAAAACAATACATTTACCTTGAAATTATATGCCGAGACCGGAGATTTGTTGAGGACTTTTCTTCAATTGCATCTTCTTTGACAAAATTGATACCAAAGAAGGCAAAATTTGTGTGGACTGATGAATGTGAAAAGTGTTTCCAAATTTTAAAGGACAAGATTGCATCCGCTCTTATCTTAGCTCTACCGAAAGGATTAGAAAGGTTTGTGATTTATTGAGATGCTTCAAGAATCAATTTGGGGTGTGTATTGATGCAAAGTGGCAAGATTATTGCTTACGCTTCTAGGCAACTAAAGGTGCATGAATGTAATTACCCCACCCATGATCTTGAATTAGCGGCTGTGGTATTTGCTTTGAGGATATGACATAACTATTTTTATGGGGTTCATGTAGATATGTTCACCGACCATAAGAGTCTAACACATGTTCACCCAAAGAGATCTAAATTTAAGGCAAAGCTGGTGGTTGGAACTCCTTAAAGATTATGACATGAGTGTATTATCATCCAAGCAAGGATAATTTGTGGCTGATGCTCAGAATAGAATGTCCATGGAGAGTACGATTTTTATTGATGATGGAAAGAAGGAATTGGCAAGAGAAGTTCACTAGTTGGCTAGATTGAGAGTTAGGTTGTTGGATGAAGCCGAAAATGGAGGTGTGGTAGTTATGGGTGGTTTCAGTTCTTCTTGGATCGAAGAGGCCAAATGCAAACAAGACCTTGACCCTGCTTTGTTGGAATTGAAGGCTTTGGAGAAAGATGACAAGGTAGAGGTTCTCTCCTAAGGTAGGATGTTGTTCTTAGATATCAAGGTAGATTGTGTGTACTAAATATTGATGGGTTGAGGGACTTGATTTTGAAAATGACCCATGGTTTATCCTATTCTGTTCACCTAGGTACTACTAAGATGTATAGGGATTTGTTTAAAGTGTATTGATGGGATGGTATGAAAAGAGATATTGCTAAGTTTGTAGCTAATTGTCACAATTGCCAACAAGTCAAAATCTAACATCAAAGGTCGGGTAATAAAGCAGAAGATATAGAGATTTCTAGTTGGAAGTGAGAAGAGATCAACATGGACTTTGCAATTGGCTTACCTAAGACTAAGAGGATTTTGATTATATTTGGTTATTGTTGATAGAATGACGAAGTCAACTGACTTCCTATCGGTTAAAATGACTTATGTTGCCAAAGATTATTCTATGTTTTTCATTCATGAGTTGGTCAGATTGAATGGGGTTTCACTAGCTATTATTTTGGATCATGATGCCCAATTTACTTCACATTTTTGGAGATCTTTCCAAAGAGGTTTGGGTACTAAAGTTAAGCTTAGCACGATCTTTCACCCACAAAAGATGGTCAAGCCAAAAGGACCATTCAAATTCTTGAGAATATGCTTAGGGCTTGTGTCTTTGAGTTTAAGGGTAGTTGAATGAGAATCTTCCACTTATTGAGTTTGCTTATAACAATAACTATCACACTAGCATCGAAATGGTTCCCTTTGAAGTCATATATGGTAGATATTATAGATCCCCGATTGGGTTATTTGAAGTGAGGAAAATGGCTTTGTTAGGTCTGGATTTGGTTATGAAAACTTTAGAAAATGTGAGGATGGTAAGGGAAAGATTGAAGACGGATCAAAGTCGGCAAAAGTCCAATGTCAAAACTAGGAGAAGAGACCATGAGTTTAAAGTTGATGTTTAGGTGTACTTGAAGATTTCGCCAATGAGGGGCATGGTACGTTTTGGCCACAAAGTGAAGTTAAGAAGTAGTTATGGAGGTCCTTACCAGATCTTGAAACGTGTTGGTAAAGTTGCATATGAATTAGAGTTGCCCGTGGAGATGAGCATGCTTCATTCGGTCTTCCATGTCTCTATGTTAAGAAAGTGTGTTAGAAGCCTTAGATCCATTCTACCCGTAGACGTGGTGAATGTTGGAGAGAATTTGACGTATGAGAAGTTCCAATGGAAATATTAGATAGGCAACTTAAGAAGTTGAGGAATAAAGATATAACATCTGTCAAAGTCTTTTAGAGGAATTGTCACGACCTGGACCTAGTGTCTAGGAGTGACATGGCGAATGGGAACCCGAGTGTTCCCAAACAAGCCTCAAAGATTCTATATTCACATCATCGATTTCGAAGCATATAAAAAGATAGTAAACACGTAGTTCTAAGGGACAATAAAGTCAGACTCACACTATATGGATGTTATAGGGATAGGGATTAACATGGATTCACATAACACAGAAGGACTAAAAGGAGGGTAAGTATGATTACTTTATGGGGGCAAAGCGGGACTTAAGATCTTCCACATATCCACATCATATCATTACTAAATCATAATAACATATCCAATAAATAACCATAGTCATAATCTCTGAACACCAACACATAACATATTCTGTATAAGAGTCTACAAAATGTCCAACGATACCTCTAGTCATAGAATAAGACGGGCCAAGACATTTTCCGGGCTCACCCTTAAAGTGAATACAACATAAGCGAAAGTAAAATAAGGTAGATGGATGGTGGCTTGTCCTTGGAAGATAGGACTCACCTCAACACTTTCTCAACTCAAAAGTAGCTATCAAACAGTGGATGAATGTAGTATCCGGTCTCTGCATGGTTAGATCATGTAGGCAAAAGGTATACGTTAGTACGTCTGAAAGTACTAAGTATGTGGGCATGCAATGCATATGAACTTATTAAACCTGCATTCAATGTTAGATGACAAGGGCACATATATATAAAGGAGTACATATCCAAAGAAGATTAGTATAACAATATGCCATGAAATTCATGATGTATGAAGCGTAATAATGCTTCCATATAGAGAGGAGATGTGACCATAACCAATATCTCAATCCATCCGAGCTACTACATGAATTTGCCCGATGTTAGTCTCCCATCAGGTGAGAGAAGATTATTTGCCAAAGATAATCTACACCACACCTTATGATCCGGTCATTTTAGTATGATGTCCACCTTCCTTACGACCTGATCATTCAGAAAGATTTTCATATCATTTCATATCACAATTTGCAACCATTCCTTATAACCCGATCATTTCGATAAAGGGTTACCATATACCTATGCTGGCACATAGTTCAAGAGAGAGGAAGAACACCCTTGGGGATAGCCTCGACGCCTCCAATTTCATTCTGTGGTAAGTCATCATTCCACAAGAATACTTATACATATGCATGCTTTCAAAAGAGATACAAGTCATTTCAAATCATTTCAATGCATCATTAGGCTTAAATGTCAAACATTCTTCATAATCATTCACACATGGGCTCAAAAGTCAAATCACATTTCGAATCATACTTTTCATGCATAGGAATAGCTCATTCACTTATATCAATATGGTATAGACATCCAATTTGCTCATAACGTCATATCATAGGCATTTATGTGATCACATTCTTTTTATATCCATATATGTGAGCTTAACTCACTAAATCATTTTTATAAATATATGTGGGCTTAACCCACTGAATCATTTTTATCAAATTTCAATGCCTAGGAATGCATATGTCATGAAGAGTGCCAGCAAAATGAATTCATATTTTGGTGACCCGCCCAATCCGTCCATATTGTAGTAGTTTGGGTGAGTGACTTTCTTACATGGGTAAAATATGAGTTCAAACCCATATTCAACTGATAGAAATATGTGTATTCATGGATAAAATAAGGGTAAGCTATGATTCGATCAAATGGGTTAAGCTTTTAACTTCTTCTCACTCAAAATACATTATGTTTTCTGATTTTTTTATGTTTTGTGACTTAAAAATTTTGAAAATATAAATTTAAATAAACTTATTTTCTTCAAATTTAAGAAAAATAATTTACCTCTAAAAATAGGTAAATATTTGTCAAAACTCTCCTCTAATCACAAATTACAACTCTTTTCGTACTCCACCTAATATCATGCTCCCTCCACAAGCCCCCAAACCCCCACCCTTCAAACCCCCAAAGAAAATCAATTTTTTTAAAAAATATTTTTTCTTTATAAAAATTCAAATGTTATTATAAAAGTTGTAAATCCAGTTGAAAAACTTGCTATAGTGAGAAAATCCAACAGAATGAGTCACTACAAATTAAGATTATAAGCATGAAATCAATATGAGAAAAGTTGAAAGTTGAAAGTTGAACTTTATTAAAAAATTAAATTTTAAAAATATTATTTTTTATCCCACTCTAATACTTGATCCCTCTCAATTCGAGTGTTGGGATTGGACTCCGAATCAAAAGTTGTATGTTGGATTCCATTAGAAGTTGGGTCCTATGACTAATTTAGAATCGGGATCGAATCCCAGTTTAAAAGTCGAATCTCGATCGGTTGTCGGATTTAGTTTTATGACAGAATATAATTAAATAAAATATTTTCAATATTTTTCATCCAAAAATAAAGTAAAAACATTTTATCAATATTGAATTTTAAAGTAGAGTACTATTTGCTCATTAAAATATGGGTAAACTAGTGTTTTACCCAATCCATTTTTACCCATATAAAATATGGACGGGTTGAATTATTACCCATTTTATATTGACCCATTTTTAATCCACCCAAATTTGATCTAACCCGCTCATTTTTCACCACTAGTCATGAATGATATGTGAATAGCAATGGGCAATAGAGATTCAACCTTAAATCAACAATTCAATATGAAATTCAAGTAAATACATAAGTAAAATTCACATTCAAATCACAATTTAGATTACCCATACTTAAAATAAACTTTAAAGGGACAATGCATATTCAAATCTTTATAATACTCATGCATTTCAACATGTTAAGGCTTAAATCACTTAAAAATCAACAATAAAATATAGACCATATCTTAATTGAATCAAATAAATATTAATCTTAAAAACCCATAAACTAAGCTAAATTTTATGAAAATCAAAATAGAAGAGTTTGGGACTTCATGGTTAAAAGGGACCATGAATCAATTCCACATACCTTAGTTCACCAAGAAGAAAGAAGAAGAATTTGATCAAGAAGAGAGTCGTTTCTTAATCCCTAAGCTAAGCCTTTACTAGAGTTCTTAAGAGAGAGCTTGAATAATTTCTAATTGTTGAATATAATGAATCTGAATGAGAGAAGAAGAGTATAAGTCATTTGCATGTCTTAGGATAATATAGGTCACTAAAGACCCTTAGGAGTAGCCAAAATTATAGGAGCGCCATTAATGAAATGGATGATAAAATGTTTCCAAGGGTCCCGTATGGAGGGCATACAATCTGTTTGGAGGCACACGGACCATGTAGCCTTTTATATGGATACACTTAGAAAAATGTTCACTGAAAAAGTTTCAATACGGTGATTCCATACTTAGAAAATTTTCACACCAATGTCCATACGGAGGGCCATATGACCGTGAAGGGTTATACGGACCGTATGAGGTTCATGTGTGAAATGCCTTGGCCAAAGTATGGTTTTCAAGGCCAAGACTACATCATACAAGCCACCACACGGCCCATAAAGTGCCACACAAACGTGTGGGGTTCATGTGGTGTGAACCTTAGTCTTGAACTCTAAAATTAAGGCCAACACACTACACACAAGGCCAAGGGCCACCTCAAGGCTCTTGCACACGGCTCGTGGTGAGTCACACGACTTATGGAGGTGTCCATAAGGTATCACCTTCGTCAAAAACCTTTCTAGAACCAAATCCCAAGCACCATTAAAGTCATACAAAGTCCGGGTCCTTACATGAACCATCAAGTCGAAAGTGCCACTTGAGAAGTCGAAGCAAACATGAAGAAGTGATACCCCTACCTCTTCTATTCTAATCAAGCTTGAGGTATTATGATTTTACTACTTTAGTACCCTTCCTTGCATGTCATTTTCATGTCATTCATGCACGATTATGTGATTTTGAGATTGCATCGTAAATGATAATTGAATCATGGTTTGAAACTTTTCATTATGTACATGTTGTATTTTTGCATATGATATAGTATTCTATTACTTGGAGCTTATGATTAGCTCATTTGGGGATGAATATTTCCAAGGGAAATATATTGTAAGTCCCCACATGTTGAAAGGTATGAAAGTGCCTATGAAATGAAGTCTGCAAATTTTTTTACGTGTAAATGGTTTCAGGAAGGGGTATACGACCTGTGAAATGGAATACGGGTCGTGCCTGGGTTTCATGGATTCAAAGGTGCAATTTCAATAGCTCTAGTTAAGAGGTCATCAATGCATAAAGGTAATTATGGATTATAAGTTGTTCCACGAGCCATAACTTGTGCTCGTGGAAAGGAGGGTAGACTTAGTGGCAAAAATAGCCTTCTGAAGTTTGGAGTACAAATTAACAACATGACTCATAGACTAACTGAGGGGTCATAGGTGATGTCGTAGTTTGAGTTTTAGAGAAGGTTCCTAAAGGGTCCAAAAGTTAAGAGGACAAGACCCCTTTCCACGACTCATGGACAGGACCATGACCCATAGTCGAGGTCTAACAGCTTTTAAGAAGTGGCAATTTTAATATTTTTTAATATTCTAAGCCTATGCTACATCCTTTAATCCCCCAAATAAGCCTTTTCAACCCTAAACCACCCTAAACTGCCCTATTCTCATTGATTCTAAAATATCCTAAGTCCGAAACTCCTCCTAAACATTCTCAAGCTTCCTCAAACCTCTTAAGTAGAAAGTACAAGCTAGGGTTTCGATTTTCTATTCATTCTCCAATAAGATTTTTATCTCCAATCACACCAAGGTATATGGATTTTGATTTGTGGAGATCTTCCACAAAGCTCAACCATTCTTCTTCCTCATCTATTTTCAAGTCATGGAGATTTATGAAAATTTTATGAACTCTTTTACATGTTGACATTATGGAGTAAATCAGGCTATCTACCTTTGTACACTATCAAGTATTGAAATACCATGTGAAATTTATAAGCTTTGTGAGGGTTTAAAGATGCCCTAACTAAGTTTTATTTTGTTATGATAGGTTACTTGAATACTTTGCAAAGGATCTTGTTATTGATTTCATGTCCTATACATCTCGAGTTTTACATGATTTTGAGCATGTATGCATACTCACCATGTTTAACTAATGTTATGTACCAAGCTTCTTTTATTGATGAAAGCCTTATGGAAAAATATATGAATTATGAATTTTGAAAGGGTCTATTATGTATGCTATGAACTATGAGAATATTGTGAAAGTTATGAATGATATGAATCCCTATCGTTGATATTATGAAGCTCTGGTTGTGATGAGCTACTTTATGATGTTATTATGATATTATAAGACTTCATATATTATGATTATGAATATTAATTGAGTATTCTTTGGGATTGTGACCTAGTACCGAGAGAACCTTGGTAGATAACCATTGTACCTTAACTATGATGCCACCATAGGTTTGTAATTAGCTATGGATCCATATAACTCTCATTGCATGATAGACCAAAAAGGATGGTGTTCCCATAATTCTCTTCTTCTATGTTAATTGAAATGGGTGGTGTTCCCATAAGGCATTTATGAACAAACTCTCCGAAATGGGGTAAGTGCCCGTAAGGTAAAGTGCTTAATTTACCTTGAAAAAGTAGAAGACACCTTTTCTAGTATGGAGTGAACATCAGGATTTCGAGTATTAGCTCACTTGGTCTTATATGTCAGCTATGGTCTCTTCCTATCTTTGTATGATATGTCATGTGACTTGATAATTCTTCATGCATATTTTGACTAAGAATTGATCTTTTTATGTCATATTGAACCTATATTCGTTGATTACGATTATGCATATTGTTTAATAATTGCATATATTCCTTGGTGCATTGCACTCCACATACTTAATACATTCTAAGTACTAACGAATATTTTTTGCCTACATGATCTAATCATGTACGGACCGGGGCTCCTATTCATCCACCTCCTCAATGTGGCTAGACGGATCGATTGAAGATTGCTTTCGGTGAGTCTCCTAACTTGGGGACAATATCCACTTACTTTCATGCATGTTAAGACTTGTCTATTTATGAATATTTATCTTTTAGGGGTGATTCCAGGAGATGTCTTGGCTCCCGTTCCACTCATTTTAGAGGTGTTGTTGGACATGGTTATGTATGTTATGAGCTCGACTCCTATTATGTTTATCTAACTATTAAAAACATCCCTTAGTCCTCATTCACTTTTATGCATTGTTGCTTGATGTTGTGATTAAATAAAAGTTCTACGCCCCCACTTCTCCCCATAGCGTGAGTCATACTTATCCGCCTCTTACACTTTATTTGCTATGTAATAATGTTAATCCTCTTGTCACACCCCTCCCTGGGTCGTGACCAGTGCCCGATAGGAGCACATAATCACATACTAAGTCGAATACCTTTATAATCATAGCTTAGAATTCTACCGAAATTTCGGCAGAGTTTCCTCTGTTTTATTGACTAACCACACCTGCA
>JAOTQR010070793.1:0-13316 GCA_025774065.1 Solanum ossicruentum | reverse complement strand
GGTTGATTTACTTCAAGTTTTCTTACATGATTTGACTCTTGGATTGCAATAGCTTAAACTATCATGATACACACGGCAAGTGTTTGATAAAATATCCAGTTTTGAACAATTGAGCTATTGATAAATGAGAATGCTCACACTCCAATAAAAAAGCGGTTACTATAAACAGTTAATCTAACAAAAGGATAGGGTCGAATCCATGGCTTCTGTATGAGAATCCACTATTAATCATTTCAAGTATGTATAACTAAAGTCACTAAATAGGGGGGTTTGTGATTTTAGAACAAAAGTAAAACCCATACTACACTACTACGCAAGGAAACACTAACTTTTAGGGAAAATGTGGGAATTGTATTTCCCATAGTTCGCCGACTTGATTACCCTAGATAACATAACTACAATTGGAAATTTGCATGCAGGACAGTAAATTAAGTTCTTCAAGCCCTGTTGTGAAGGTAAATATCGAATTTCACCATGGCGCTTCGTCGGCAACAATGGTGTGTCAGCTAACCATTACCTATTGTCCCAGTCAAACTACCCTTATTCAAGTTTGATTGATTAGAAGAGAACATATCAATCGAATCCTGTCAGCTACTCCCCTTTTCCTATTCATCACTACCTTGGTCGGGATTGTGATAGTAGACAGGGCTTGTTGTTGGCCACCATTATACAACAATCATCATAAAAGGAAATAGACAATACATGCAAAACCCCAATCATAGAAATGCAATAAAATATAGGTCATCTCAAATCAACAACCCATGGTTCGCATAACCCCAAGTTGTGGGTGCTTAGCTACTCATGGCTAAGGCAAAACCAACGAAAATTCAAATACAAGACATAATTGAGAATTTTACCTAAAGCAATGAAGAGTGATAACACCACAAGTTGCAAAACACAAGCTTTAATATTGAGAATGATTACAATGTATGATTTGCACTCCCTAAAAGTTGGTTTTCCAAGAGCAAAATTAAAATCTACACTAAAACCCTAAAGTAATCTAGAGAGAATATTCAAAGGCTCTCTCAATATTCAAGTCTGGGATCTCTTAAAATAAACCCTAGCATAACGTATATATAGTAGTTACAAATTTAATCCTAAACATTACACAGAAAAGATAGCTGGCAGCAAGTACATCTCACAAGTATGTCTCGTAGGGTGACCTATGAAACGTAAATGGGGTCTCGTATCATACACTTGGCATTTTGGACTTGACTGTTATGACCCACTGGTACAAATCATTGCTTGATCTACGACTCGTATGCTCTTCTCATAGTCTAGGGCTTTAGTTTTTTTTGTCTAAAGTCTTAGCTCTCTGTTCCTTGCTACGAGTCCACCTATACGAGTCATAGTGAGACCAACAATTCTTAGGATGGCCTGGTAGGGCTGACCTCCACTTAGTAGATTTTTTGATTTGTTCTATCTATTTCCTGCTATGAGATCACCCTACGACGCGTAGCTTGGGCTACGAGTTGTTGGTGAACTCTATGTCCTATACTTCAAGAAAAATCTGCAATTTTATTCAAAATCATGCCAACCTACCTTTTCTGCAATAACAATATAAAAACACATAAAAATCATAAAAAGTTGCATCAAGAACTCATAGAGTTCCTTATTTTAGGCATCAAATATGATGTATTTTGACAGCACATCAACGCCCTCAACTTAGAATAGTTGCTTATCTTCAAGCGATGACTCAATCTAAGTAGTCAATGAGAAACACATTGCAGTTATACTAATGGCATATACATCATTTACTCTAACTCAGGTACCCAACTTTTATTTTCAAACACAGATTGCAAAGGTATTAAGCAAAACAAAAGCACAATGATGTATCTAGCAACCCAACTATGATAAGCTAAGTAGCATGAGCCATCTACAGTCATTGGGTTAATCATATGCTAATCAGGTAATGTAAATACCCTCACAAAAAAGAAGTCCCTCTTACTCACTCATAAAGCATTTAGAATTCACGGACTTAGCAAGGATTCTTACTCTCACAATTGAAATTCATGCAAAATGACTAACATCATATGCTTGCCTCTATTCTCAATTTCTAGATTGGTGACAAAGTGGATTTGGATCACTTTAGGACTCAATGGATTGTAACATAGCTTATAGGGCTTTGGTATGACATTTTAGGCAAGTAGTGACTAAAAGCTATCCTTTCACTATGTTTACTAACACTTTTACCTTCATAACCTAAACATTTTTACTAAATCCATCCTTATTCCTATTTCAAGCTTTCCCCGGGTGTATTCATTATCTTTTTCAGTTGTGTCTTATTTTGGGACTCATTTTTTCTTCAATTCGAAGCACTTTTCCTTTCTTTTTCTTCCCCTGGTTCAAGGTGTTTCATTTCTTTCTTTGTTTCCTAACTAACCATCAAATTTTCATTACATTAGCACAATAAAGGCCACACTCAATGTAGGCTTTTAGCCTGAGGTGAAGTACATAATATCTATTTCCTAAACCGAGCCACCATTTGTAGTCACCCTCAACTTAGGCTTTCAGCCTCAATCAACGTTCACATGTTCAAGGAAACACCATGGCCAATACCAAGGTATTTCAAAAAACAAGATGAGATAGTAAGGTGTCGAGAAAGAATGAGTGCATGAGAAGCTCAAACATTTATAACAAGGGTTTATTAACACATTTGGTAGGTTATTTATGCAAGAGTGGGCTTATTAAAAGAACAAAGGCCAAACAACCCTTTAAAATCAACCGCATCACCAAACCAATATTAGAGTAACAACACAAGTTCAGAGTCCATTCATGATACATCTATGCAACAAAATAAGCTCACAACACACATGACATTGCACACACAATGAAGTATAGACTAAAAGTTCATGCTTTCAGCCTCAACTTACCTTCTCATTATCAGAACAAACATCACAAGATAATCAAAATGCATGATCGTATCAATAACCAACAATCTCAAAATTTTTGAGTGTACCTAAATTTTTCAAACCATTAAAAAAGCATTTAAAGACAATGTATATGCCAGAAGACCATACTACTATGTATTTACACATTATCTACACTACCAAAATATGTCGGTTTAACAAAAAATTAAAACATCCACAAGGAAAAAGAAACACGGCAAGAAAACCTTGGGATCAAAAATAGGGGAAGTTATGGACTTAAGGCTACTCAGACTTCCCCCTAATCAATAACTTCCCACTCCCCACCAAAATAGAATACTTTGTCCTCAAAGTAAAGACATGAACGAAAACTGAATAATGGAAACATATATATATATATACACACACATTAAAAACCAACATTTTGAAACTAAACATCCAAGACAAAAGTGAATAGAACATTAAAGACAAAACATTTAAACAAATCTAAAACCAACATAACAAAAACATTATCCAACAATAAGAACAAGGTATCTATAAATAGAAAATAAGTGTTGGGATCAAAAATAATCAAACAGTTGGTGCTCAAGTACCAGTATCTGTTTGGTCGATAGGGTCCTGAGTCAAGGGCTCTTCATTAGTAGTTTGGGCTGTAAATGCAAGTAAACTACCTTCTCTATTGGTCGTCTGGTGCACTCTCTCTCTTTAAATAACTGCTATGAGTATCGACTCCTGCACCACTACCTCTGGTATCAACTCCTCCTCTAGTTCTGTTGGGTCATTAGGTCTAGGCCTTTTCTGGATCATCTCTGGGTCATCTGTCTCGAGGGGTCTATTCTTGTGGCTTTAGTAGCTTCTTTTCTAGCCTTTGGAGCCATACGTCCAAAAAGTTCAACCAGAAAATAAATCATGTACCCATAATGTTTGATCAAAACTGATTCACATAAGAGAACCAACCAAGAATAATAAAGTTAGTAAAGAAAAACACAAGTAGAGTGCATTGCATCAACTGTAGGTCTATAGGTACTAGGCATAGGATGACTCATAGGGTGAACTACGACTCATAGGGTGATCTACAACTCGTACAATGGCCTCATAGTGCAAAAGGTCTTGAGACAATACCATTCTAATCATAACTTTGACGCTCAGATATGACTCGTAGGATGAGCTGAGTCATATTCTGGACTCGTTGTAGGAAATAGAATACAATTCAGAACAGGACAGGTCTGATGAGCCCCTTGCTATGATTTGTAGTAAACACAATGAGTTGTAAGTAGGACTGATAAGTGTTAAGGGACCACATGTGACTGTTGCCTTCTACGAGGGGCCACTATGACTCGTAGGGTGACCTGTGACTCGTAATGGGTCCTCATACAAAAAATAAAAGGCATCTGGGGTGCTTGTAACCTTCTTACAAGGACCAAAAATATTCAAGTCAAACTTAACCAACATCGAAGCAACACGAACTCATGAACACACCATCAAAACTAAAACAAATCATGTGGAATCAATCAGTAATTACCCCACAATCGAACAACAATCCCCAATTGCTTTCACGATGTCCCCAAGATTAACTAGTCCCCAAGGCATAAGCATCACCAATAATACGCAGAGATGGAGATCCTAAGAAAATTAACCATAATTCCAAAATAAAGGTATTATGAATCAGTACATTTGCACACACCAATAACTCCATATTTCAACTTGGTCATGATTTTAAACATTGATTGTCCTAACAATCATGCATTAAACTCAAATGATAATCACATCAACATCCTAACCACCCAACAAATGTAATCTACCCTTTACCGTCATGCCAGGAAGTTTAACAGGCCCAAAACCCAATTCTCGTGCTCATACAAATTTATTTTCTCATATATGCATTCACTATGATCAAAAAGTTAACATTCATCCAAAACATCTAAGGATCATAACTTGAGTGTGCCAAATTCAACCATGAAAACTTACCAAATGAGCGAGGGAAGATTAACTAGATGCAGTGAGAGAACAAGGACAAAGCTGAAACCCTACTAATGTTTTGCCAGAAAAACTTGCGGGATTTTGGTAGGGGTTGACAGAGAGTTGGTCGGAGAAGATGAAAGGACTTGTGTGGAAGTTTTTGGGGGTAGTAAATGATGAAAAATGTGGGGAAGTAAGGGTCAAATGACTTTTGACCCCTTATATACTCGATCCAGGTCAACTTTCAAAATTCCGTAGATTAGGTCTATGAGACCTCACTATGAGTCATAGCATGTCCTACAACTCGTAGGTCCCGGTCTTGTAGCAGACCCAATACTTAGAAAAAATTAGAGTTCATAGCGGGGCACTACGAACCCCACTTACGACTCATAGAGGGCCTTACGAATCGTAAGGTTGGCTCGTAGCATGTGGGCCAACTTTCAATACTCACTATTTCCCTCTATGAGGCATGACTATGAGTCGTAGTTGAAATGGTGACTACGACTCGTAGAGGATGCTCCAAGTGCCATTGTTTCATGTCTTCAGTTCTTAGCTTCCACCTGCAAACCAAATCTCAAAACGCAGCAATCTTCAAAACATTAAAAATGGATTTTCAAACTAAAAATAAACAACATGTTACCACCTAAAAATTTCAGAAACCGAACAAACTTGAAAC
Source organism: Solanum ossicruentum (assembly GCA_025774065.1). Taxonomy (NCBI): domain Eukaryota; kingdom Viridiplantae; phylum Streptophyta; class Magnoliopsida; order Solanales; family Solanaceae; genus Solanum; species Solanum ossicruentum. The sequence continues at coordinate 7,814 of JAOTQR010070793.1, read as the reverse complement.
AAACTAAAAATCACCACATATGCTTGGATTGCCACCCAATAAGTGCCTTGTTTAGCATTGTGGCTCGACCTAGTCATCATGCATTATCGACAATCATTAAGAGCCCAAAGCTCACTCTTCAACTGATCTGGGGGTTTCATTGGCTGGTGGATGTTGAACACAACCTCTGCATTACTAACCCTAAAGTGAAGCTGACCCGAATCCATACCCACCAAGGCTCTTCTGGTGGGCAGAAATGCTTTTCCCAAAATAATAGGCACCTTAAAATCAACCTCACAATCAAGGATCACAATGTCTACAGGAAAAATAAATTTATTTACTTTAACAAGCACATCAAGAAGTATCCTGTCCAGCTTCTTGATGATTCGATCTTCCAAGAGCAATCGCATTCTTGTTAGAGTAGGGGTTCCAAGACCAAGCTTTTTGAATACAATAAGAGGCATTAGATTGATACTCACTCCTAAGTCACACAATGCTCTTGCGAATTCAACATCACCAATGGTGCAAGGGAAGGTGAATGCAATGGGGTCCTCACATTTTTAACAAGACATTTGGCCATGATGGCACTATATTGTTGGAGCACCTATGAGAACTCTTGACTCAAAGTGCATTTCTTTGTCACCAAATGCTTCATATATTAGGTGTAGTCGGGTATCTTCTTTAAGGCTTCTAGAAGGGGAATGTTGATGGATAGTTGCTTCAACATCAAGAGGAAGTGTTTGAATTTGCCATCCTCTTCCTTTTTCTTAGGACTTTGATGGAAAGGAGGCGGAGACTTTGGGATTGTCTTAATTATTCGTCCTCCCTCACTACTTGTCTTTGCATCCCAACATTCTCTAAACCTTCTCCCTCAACCACAACTTAACCACCAATACCATTCTCACAAGCTTCGTCTTCAATCATCGGCATAGGGGGATCGATGGTGTTTTTGCCACTCCAGGTCATGACTGCCGTACAATTCCCTTCATTTTTTGGATTTTGAACCCTGTTTCTTGGTAAAGTGCCCTTTTGGGGCTGGTTAAATTGAGAAGAAACTTGCCCAAATTATTTTTTTAATTGCTTAATTGCCATAGGGCAAGACTCTATTTGTTAGTTAACACTTGAAATGTTCTCTTTCATTCCCTTTAAGGTCTCATCTTAGTGATCGACTCTCTTTAAACATCTCTTCAATCCTCGAATTTCTTGGCACGACATCATGGTTGTAAGGTGACACATAAGGAACATTCCTATGACCATCTCTTTTACCCCATTCGGCATCCGACACTCTCTCTCTTTCGTAGTAACCACCTCGGTTATCTTTATATGTACCATAACAGTTGTATTTTTGACCTTGATTCCCGAAACTTTGCCTCCAGTAGTCCGAGTTGTATCCTTGGGGGTTATTTCGAAACTCGCTGCTTGGTTACTCATGAAACAAGCATCTTCATCATAGAATGGATCTTCATATAGGGAGTCTTAGGAGGTTGGTGAGTGACCGTTTAGAAACATGCTTGGTTTTGCTTTAGGACCGAGTCCATACTTGTGCGAAGTTGTGCAAGTTTCTCCATGATTTCTTCATTGACCTTTGCTTGCTCATTGTTGGTGCTGACCACACAAGAAGTCTTCACTACACCTCACTCTAGTTGACCCCAAACTCTATTAGTTTAAATCACTTGCTCTATCTTAGCGGCTATCAATGTAAAAGGTTGGTCAAGAAACATGCCTCCCAAAATTTTGTCGGTACAAGCTTGACTATTCTCGTCAAGTGCCCAATAAAAACTCTCAACTAAGGAATCATCAACAACCTTATGATTGGTGACCATCCTCAAGCATTTGGTGAATCTCTCCTATGTAGTACTAATAGAGTCACCTAGCAATTGCTCAAAATTGTTTATTTGATCTTTGAGCTTTAGCTTGTTAGATCTTAGGAAATATCTTTCTAGAAACACTCTCTGAAGCTCTGCCTAATTTGCTATTATACCCGGAGGAAGCTCAGACAACCACAAAGCTGCATTGCCTGTTAGTTACAATGGAAACACCCTCAAACTTACGACATTAAAGAAAGATTTTATGTCCCCATGACACTCTTGCAGACAAAAACCACATTATGGAATAGGTATTCTCTGAAGGTAGCCCTGTCAATAATCCACAGTTTTGGAGCATTTGAAGTAACCCACTTGATGCCGAGAACTTAGCGTCTGCCAGTAATAGAGGCAACATTATATCGCCAGTGACGTCCATGGTCATAGGGTTGAAACGATATTGGTTCCAACCATAAGCATTTTCATTGAAGTCCCTAATTTGTGGCCTATCATCCCTCGGGGTGTATTTTCTTCTCTTCCCATATCATCATTCATATTCATTTCTTCCTCAACCACGATATAATTATTCACCTGAGCCATTCTTCAAAAAAGTTGATGGATCTCCAAATTGATCAGATCTAAGGGATTGCCTTGGCTCCTTGTGTTAGGCATACAACCTAGTAAACCCTGTAAGTAGAATCAAACCACAAAAACAAATATAATGGTAAAATACAAGAGAGTTCAGAAATTAAAACTTGAACTAACTAAGAGTGAAATCAAGTCAAAACCTAGTTGTATTCCTTGGCAATGGCTCCATAATTTATGATGATGTTCACGCTCCAATAAGAAAGAGGTCACTGTCAGCAATTAACCTAACCAAAGGAAAGGATCAAATCCACAAGGAATACAGCTTGGCTACAAGAATTCACTATCAATCATTTCGATTATCTATAACTAAAGTCTCTAAAAGGGGGGGGAGGGGGGGAAGGTTTGTGATTTAAGAACAAAAGTAAAATAAATAGTATATTACTATGTGAGGAAACACTCTTTGAGGGACAACTTGGAAATTGTGTTCCCCATGGTTAATCTTCTTGGTTACACTAGATACCATAACTACATTTGGAACTTTGTATGCATGATGGTAACATAAGTTCTTCCAGCCCTCCTTTGGTCAACAACCATGGTGTGCCAACTAACTGTTAACTATTGTCCTAGTCAACCTCCCCTTGGTCAGTTTGGTTGATTAGATGATAACACATCAATTGAATCCTATCATCTACTTTCCTTTTCCTATTCATCACTACCTTGGTCAGGATCTTGATAGAAGGCAGGGTTTAGTGTTGGCCACCACCAAACAACAATCATAATGAAGGGAAATAGACAATACATACATAACACCAATCATAGAAATGTAATAAAATCTAGGTTATCTCAAATCAACTACCCATTGTTCCCACAACCCCAAGTTGTGGGTGCTTAGTTACTCATGGCTAAGGCAAAACAAACAAAAATGCAAATACAAGACATAGTTGAGAATTTTACCCAAAGAAATTATAGTGATAGCACAACAACTTGCAAATCAAAAGCTTGATAGATTGAGAATGATTACAATGTATGATTTATACTCCCCAAAAGCGGGTTTCCAATAGAAATTTAAAATCTACACTAGAACCCTAAAGTAATCTAGAAAGACTATTTAAAGTCTCTCTCAATATTCAAGTCTGTGATCTCTTCAAATAATTCCTAGCATAAAGTATATATAGTAGTTACAAATTTAACACTAAAAGTTACACAAAACAAAAAATGCTAGCAGCAGGTACATCTCATAAGTACAACCGTGGGGTGACCTACGAGTGCAAATTGGGGTATCATATCAGGAATGTGGCATTTTGGACTTGATTGTTAAGACCCACTAGTACAAATGGTTGCTCGAGTTACGACTTAAATGTTTTTCTCGAAGTCTAGGCCTTCAGTTTTTGGTCCAAAGTCTTGGCTCTCTGTTCCTTGCTACAAGTCCACTTATACGAGTCGTAGTGAGACCTATGAGTCATAGGATGGCCTAATAGGACTGACCTCCACTTAGCAGATTTTTTAGATTTTTCTCTCTGTTTCCTACTACGAGATCACCCTATGATTCATAGCTTGGCCTACTACTCGTAGGTGAACTCATATTCCTGTAGTTCAGCGAAATCTATAATTTTCTTCAAAATCATGCCTACCTACCTTTTCTGCAAAAACAATACAAAAAAACATAAAAACCATACAAATTTGCATTAAGAACTCACAAAATCTCTTGTTTTAGGTATCAAATGTGTTGTATTGTGACAGCACATCAATGATATATTGCATGATCTATGAACTAAATAACATTAAGAAGATGCAACGATAGTATTTATGTGATGATCTATAGTGTTGTGAGTTAACCATAACCAATTGAGGGGTTGATACATCAAACACCTCGGATAGGCGTGGTATGCCATCAACTAATTGAGGGGTTGATAATTCAATCACTTCTTGCGGAGGGTGGTCATGTCCATCAACCAATTTAGGTGTTAATACCTCTATCTCCTCGGATGAGAGTTGTAATCCATCAACCATTTGAGGGGTTGATACCTCTATCACTTCCAAAGGAGGGTGTTCAGGTCCATCAACCAATTGAGGGGTTGATTCCTCAATGACTTCTTTGCGGTCATCTACATTACTCTCCAAGTACTAAGTTTCTTGATCTATGATGAAAGTCTCTTCCTTTACAAGTAATATATCCTATATAAGCATATTTTACTTCAAGTATCATTTATAAATGCCATATTGTTAGCTATCCATTTCTTATGATATTGCATTTTGACTATGTTGCCTATCTTTTGTTGCATTGCATCCTACAAACTTAGTACATTCAAATGTACTAACGCATACTCTATGCCTATATGATGTTACCATGTAGCAACCAGAGCTCCTCACGATCATCCTCATCCTCCTCGTGGCTAGTGCTATCTCTCCAAAGCAAGTTGGTGAGTCCTCAATTTCAAGGAAAATGTCTTTGATCTTATGCTACGTGAAAAGACTCTCTTTCCTTTATTGTATGTTTTGACTATGATGGTGAGCATGGATGCTTGTCTTGGCCCCCACTAAATTCTATGTTTAGAGGTGTTGTTGGACAAATTATGTAACTAGCTTGAGCTTTACTCTCTTGGACTCTTTGATGTTTAATGATATGAAAGGTTTTCCCTTAGCCCGTTTACCCTTAAGTATATTCTCTATTGTTGTTTTATTGCTTCTATGACCAAAGATGTGTAATGATATGCTAAGATGCTTGTCTGGGGTTCCTTCGGGTCCCCCACTCGCCGTGTCACATCTAGGCCCTAGGCTTGGTTCGTGATAGTGAGATAGCTGAGTAAACTTAAGCGCATACTCTTATACAGTCATAGACTTCTATTTTAGATATGAAAACTCTCGTACCTTGGTCTCCCTCCATTCTCTTAGATTGAAATTCCCCAAGAAAGCTTCCTCGAACAATGTCCAAGTCAGTAATAGGGCTTCCTTTCCTCTACTTTTCTTCCATTGGTCAAATCATAGCTGGCACACCCTTGAGCTAGTAGGCAGCTAGTTCAAATCTATGAACACCTTTTGAAGCTCCACTACATAGTTCTCAGGATCCTCATTGGTTGCAAACTATGTAAACTCAAGTAGATTCATCCTAAAAAAATTTTGAAATCTAGATGTATCTTGTGCATCCTATGTACCTTCTACTTGCCTCGTAATAGGCACTGTGATAGCCTGGGCTACAACTTTGATAGCTTGGCAAAGTTCAACGTTTGAAATCTCAGCTTGTGGTGGTTACTCAACTAGGATAGTTGGATCTACGGGCTCCTCATGTCCTTCAAGCTCGGGTAGGTTAACATTCTACTTTGCATGATGCCCTCTTCCTCTGAAGGCTCATCTAGAAGGCATGATCACAACTCAAAAATGCATAGAGCATGAATTAGAAGAGGATTTCATACAGTTTTAACTCTATTGCATGAATCAGATCATTAAAGAAGTATATTCATTCTTAATGTCCTATAGCCTCCTACTTATAAAGTATGGTGCATAACACACCCATAAACAAGAAGACTCTATTAGGCACGACTTTATAGACTCCCTAGGTCGCTTGAACTCTTTGCTCTAATGCCATGTTTTTCACGCCTTAGTAGGATACCTTAGACATGGTCGGCACCCAGAGACTATTGCTAGTCCCCAACCGAATTACTTTGACTCATCACATTCATTGATTCAACATAACTTAACAAATCAGTGGAAGAATATGATATATAAAGGAAAATAGTCTAAGTCTAAAATAGCATATGAAGTAAGTAGACTAATATGGAAGAAACTAGCTCAACAGAATATCAACATCAATAACTCAACTCTAGTCTGTGAAGCCTCTATCACTATTAAATAGTTCCAATAATAGACCCACAACTTTCTTAATTCAAATAAAAAAACTAACTCATGTCAAACTCCATAAAGCTAGATGAAAATAAAATAATGATCCTTCGAAGTAAGGGAGGCTCACCAACTCAGCTGAATACAAAGATCCTTAATCGTGCACCTATTGATGATCTCTAGTACCTGGCTCAACATCATAAAGTGATGCAGCCCAGAGGGGACGTCAGTATGTATAATGTATAAGTATGTAAAATGGTTAAGTAGAACAGATGCAGGTAGAATAATATACTAATAACACCAACTGAAATGACCCCAAAAGTGCCTGAAAATATGCCTCGAAAATGCCCATATTCATAATTTTGATATATCCCAAAATTGTGCATGTCATCAAAAATCTGACTTCATATTCGTTATTAGAGGGAAAAATTGAGTGGCAAGTGGGTCTAACCCCGATTTCAGAGCAACTGTATGAAAATCTTATTTTCCCAAAAATTCCTTATCCGGTGTCGATCCGTGCCCCTGGCGCGACGCGGCCAGGGTAAGGAGATGTTTATTATTGCTGCAGTTATTTCTTGTTTGATCCAAGGCCTTTGGGTCTTGATCCTAAGCCTTCATATGTGTCAAAACACTCATACTAAGTTATTTTTTAATGTCATATCATTCAAAACATTCACCAAAACGCTCTATAACACTTAGACAAATATTTCACTCAAATACAAGTGTCCCAAACTCATTCTTGGTCCTAAGTAATTCACCCAAGCTTCATGTTCTCATTCCAATCTTCATCGAGGGAATCTCCAAAGTTGAGGTATGTGGGTTTCAACCATTGGGTCCTTTCACCTATGGTGCCCAACCTTCCTTTTTATACAAATTACATGTTTTCAAGTTGACATACTTATTCTTACTTTGTACTTGATTATAAACTATGTTGGGCCTTTCATGAAGTATAGACTGTTTAAGCATGTTTTGAGCAGTGAACCTGCGTTCTATGATGAGATTTGATAAAGGATTTTAATATATCTTGCATGAGGGTTTTACCAAGTGTTGATGGGTTGATTCACATTAAGTTTTCTCACGTGATTTCACTATTGAATTGCATGATTTTGAACTAGCATTATACACCTGCCAAGTGTTTGATAAAATGTTTGGTTTAGGGTTCTTGAGCTATTGATGATCTGTTGCAGGGCCTATTAGTCAAGTGACTTAATGATGATGAAAATAATGTACATATATGTTGATTTCATGAAAAGTATCTATAGTGTTGCATGTTGACCACACCTTGCTGAGGGGGTGCTATGCCTCAATCATCATGGATGGCAGGGTATGACTACTACCAACCAATTGAGGGGGTGATACCTCAATAAACATGGATTGTAGGGCATGACTACCATCAACTAATTGAGGGGTTGATACCTCAATCACCATGGATTGTAGGGTGTGATTACTCTCAACTAATATAGGGTTTGATACCTCAATCACCATAGATGGCAGGGTTTGACAACCATCAACAAATTGAGGGGTCGATACCTCAATTGCCTTTCCAGGGGGCTGGTAACCCTTGAATTCTGTAATGATGGTCTCTTACTACAACAAACAACAACAACAACA
>JAOTQR010070782.1:0-13317 GCA_025774065.1 Solanum ossicruentum | reverse complement strand
TAATATCTTGTTTTTTTGGCTAAGTGTTGAAGAACATGTTATGTTCTTATGAGCAAGAAGGGGGTATATATAGAAATAAAATTTTCTAAAATTGCATCATAAGGGCTCCCCCTTTTCCTATCGACCAATTTGGTCCCAAACTTTTATATTTTGATCCAATTAAGGACTTCCGGCTCCAATTTAATTTTGAGCACCATGTTCACTGAATACTCTAACCAAATACCGAAAATATAATTAAGTTTAGATTAACCGGCGTCCACAATAAAATTTCCCAATTGCATAGCTATCCTTAGTTAAATATTTACCGGGTCTAACACCATTTGGGGGTAGTGTTGCAAATCTTGGGGCAAGAGGAGTCGTAACCTAAGTATGTGAAGTTTGAAATGTTGTTAAAGGAGGTTACCTCCCTAGGTCACGTGTTATCTGAGGATGGTATTAAGATTCACCTTAAGGAGATGTATGTGAATAGAAATTGGCCTAGACCTTAGACTCCCTTGGATATTAGGATTTTCTTTGGCTTAGCGGGTTACCACCGGAGATTTGTGAATGGGTTCTCTTATATTGCTTCTCCCATGACTAAGTTGACCCAAAGGAAGGATTAGACATCTACGCTCCTATCTTGTCCTCACTGGATGGGGTGGAAAGGTTTGTTGTGTAGTGTGATGTAGCTCGGATTGGTTTGGGTTGTATGTTGATGCAAGATGGTTAGGTGTAAGTTTATGCTTTTAGATAATTTGAGATACATGAGAAGGATTATCTTATCTATGACCTTGAATGGCTGTCGGGGCTTTCGCTTGAAATTTGACGTGATTGGTTGTATAGGTGCATGTTGATGTATTTACCGTCTACTAGAGTTTCTAATATGTGTTCACCCAAAGGGATCTTATCTTGAGACAAAGAAGGTTGTTAGAACTTCTTAAGGATTACTCTATGAGTGTGCATTATTATCCCGGTAAGACTAATGTTGTGGAGGATGCTTTGAGTAGGGTGCCTATGGGTAGCCTAGCTCATAGTGATGGTGGTTATGAAAAGGTGGCTTGGGAGGTGGCTAGCGAGGTGCATCAGTTGGCTAGGTTGGGGGTTAGGTTGAAAGAGGTTGACAATGATGGTGTTATTGTTGTTGATGATTCTAAATATTCACTGGTTGATGAGGTAAGAGCAAAGGAAGATCTTGATCCCTCCTTGTTAGAATTGAAGGCATTGGTGAAGGAGGGCAAGGTGGAGGTTTTCTCCCATGGGGGAGATGGTGCCCTTAAGTACCAGGGTAGGTTGTGTGTACCTTGTATTCACAGCTTGGTGGGAAAGGTCCTTGATGAAGCTCATAATTCTTCTTATTCTATTCACCCCCGTTCTTCCAAAATTACAGAGGATTGAGGATGTGTATTGGTAGGGAGGCATGAAGAAGGGCATTGCCAAATTTGTTTTCGGTTGTCATGGTTGTTAACAAGTTAGAGCCGAACGTCAAAGGTCGGGTGGCCTAAGCAAAGACATAGTGATTCCAGTTGGAAGTGGGAGGTGATTAATATGGATTTTAAGGATTGCACTCAAGCTTCAAGCCTCTATCTCCAATCTTCTTCAAGATTCTCCAAAAGTCAAGATATGTGGGTTTCTTTCATGGATTCCTTTCACCCATGATGCCTAAGCTTCTTTTTTTCATTAAATTGCATGATTTAAAGTTGATTTACTCATGGGTCATACTTATTATGAAATTCACTGCACACTATGTTGGGTCTTAAGAAATTGTGATTGTTTTACTATGTTTTGAGCTATGAATCTAAGATCTGGTGAGATTTGGTGAAGTGTTTTGATGTATATTGCTTGAGGGTGTAACCAAGTATCTCTTGAAGGTTTTATATTAAATTTTCTAGCATGATTTCTCTCTTGAATTGCATAGTTTTACACTAGCACTACACACCCTCAAAGTGTTTGATAAAATGTCCGATTATGGTTTATTGAGGAATTGAAGGTCCAATACATGTCTTATTAGTTGAATGACTATATGAAGATGAAATGAATGTATATATATGGTATTCTCTATATAGTGTTGGAATATGAACATGCCATACTCGGAGGTTGCGTCCCTAGTACCCTTGTTAAGAGGTTCGTACCTTGATAACCTATCGGGGGTTTGTACTCCAGCACCACCAGTTATAGGGTGTGACTATCCATAAACCTGGTAAGGGGTTTGTACCCATCAACCTATCAGGGGGTTTGTACTCCGGCACAATGGGTGGTAGTGTGCGACGATCCACCAACCTATGCCCCGGGTTTGTACTTCAGAACCACGAGTGGTAGGGTACAATGACCCACCAACCTATCGAGGGTTTGTACTCTGGCACCACGGGTGGTAGGGTGTGACAATCCATCGACCTATTGATGGCGTTTGTACCACAATCACCAAAAGTGGTAGGGTGTGATCATCCACTAATAGCTTAATGGTCTCTTCTTACACATATATTATGTTCTATGTAAGCATGATTTACTTAAGCATTGATCATACATAACATATTGTTACTATGCTATCTATTGCTTATCTCTAAGCATTTTGACTATGTTGCCTATCTTTTGTTGCATTGCATCCCACATACCTAGTACATTCAAATGTACTAATGTAAAATCTATGCCTACATGATGTTACCATGTAGGAACCAGAGCCCCGCTTGAGCCTCTCCACCCAAGTGGCTAGTACAATTTGACTCAATCTTATTCGTGAGTCCTCCATATCGGGGACGTTGCTTATGATCTCATGCTATGTTCCAAGACTATCTTTCTCTAACTTATGTATTGACTATGAGGGTGAGCGTGGTTGCTTGTCTTGGCCCCCACTCTTATCTATGTAGTAGAGGTGTTGTTAGACATATTATGTGTCTATGCTATGAGCCATGACTCTCTTGTTTCTTGATGTTTATGGTATGGAAGTTTACCCTTAGTCCCATTTCCCCTTGTTTATGCTTACCTCTTATTGTTACTTTACTTGCTTCCGCACCCAAGGATGTGTAATGATATGTTATGAGGCTTGTTTGGGATTACTTCGGGGTTCCCATTCGCTATTCACGTCTAGGCCCAAGGATTGGGTCATGATAGTATCCTTTGTTGATGATTACTCAAAATATAGATACATTTATTTATTGCGCCATAAATCTGAATGCTTTGACAAATTCAAAGAATTTAAGGTTGAAATGGAAAAGCGACATGGTAAACACACTCAAACATTATGATCCGATCGTGGTGATGAATACCTTTCTGCTGAATTCATTCAATACTTATTAGAACAAGGAATTACTTCTCAATGTTTTTCCTCAGGAACACCTCAACAAAATGGTGTGGAAGAATGTACAAATAGAACTCTTTTTTAAATGGTTAGATCAGTGTTGAATTATTTTGATTTATCCTTTAACTTTTGGGGTTATACTCTAGAAATGGCGAATTACATTCTGAATTTGGTTCCTTCCAAATCTATTCCGTTAACCCAATTTGAATTGTTGAATGGGCATAAGCCTAGTCTATGACATATTCGGGTTTGGGGCTGTCCAACACATTTGCTAAAAGATAAAACTGATAATTTTGAATCTAAAACAGAAGTATGCATTTTCATTGGACATCCAAAAGGCACTAAAGGAGGTTTATTTTACTGTCCTAAGGAACAAAAGCTGATTATTTCTACAAATGCCAAGTTTCTAGAACAGGACTATTTAATGAACCATGTTCCTAGAAGTAAACTTGTGTTACAGAAATTGTCCTAAAGATTAACTACTTATGAGTCAATAGAACGGGTTCCACAATCTATTCCACGTAGTGGGAGACATGCCAATAGGAAAAAAATTGCGACTGAGGCGGTGTAGAAACTGGACTCGAGCAAACTCCTAATATGTCACTACCATAAAGTAATTGGAGCAATGTTAGGTAGTCTGCCATTGTGGGGGAACCTATTTGGGAGGACATTCAAAGTGATCCGCCCTTAGTTCAAGAAGCAGCCAATTTTGTAGTCAATAGTTGTCATAGTGGGAGAGCTATTAGAAAGCCTGAAAAGATTACGCTCTTGGGAGAATCATACAGGCTTTCGCTCTTAGAGAATCATATGATAGAATCCCTGAAGAGCCTAATATAGAATCGTTAAATTACTCCGAAGCACTACATGATATAGATGTTGAAATGTGGATTGTTGCTATGAAATCTAAAATGGAGTCTATACTTTAATCAAGTCGTGGATCTTGTAGAACCACCTGTGGATGGTAAACCTATTGGGTGTAAGTGGATCTTCAAGAAAAAGAGAGTTGTGAATGGAAAGTAAAAACTTATAAGGCTAGGCTTGTTGCGAAAGGGTTCACTCAAAAATAAGGAATTGATTATGAGGAAACTTTTTCGCCAGTAGCCATGCTTAAATCATTAGAATTCTCTTATTAATAGCTACTCATTATAATTATGAGATCTGGAAAATGGATGTCAAGAAGACATTTCTGAATGGAAATCTTGATGAGTGCATCTATATGACACAACCAAAGGGTTTCATAGAAAGTGGAAATGAACACATGGTTTAAAGCTTAAAAGATCAATTTATGGATTGAAACAAGCATCTAGGGAATGGAATATTTGTTTTGACAAGTTGATTAAAACTTTTGGTTTTGATCAACTTGAAAATGAATCGTGCATTTATAAAAAGTGGGAGGGAGATGGAGTAGTATTTTTGATTTTGTATGTGGATGACATTTTGCTCATAGGAAACAATGTGAGCATACTGAATTCAATCAAAGAATGGTTGTCATCTCGTTTTGATATGAAAGACTTGGGAGAAGAAACTCATATCCTTGGGATCAAGCTTATGTGAGATCATAAACAAAGGATATTAGTCTTGTCTCAACCACCTTATATAGACACTATTCTTACAAGGTTTAACATGCAAAATTCTAAAAAGAGATTTCTTCCTTTTAGACATGGAATTACTTTATCAAAGGATCAGTCTCCCAAAACAATTGATGAGATAGAGAGAATGAAGGCAGTCCCTCATGTTTTTGCTTTAGGGAGTCTCATATATGCTATGTTATGTACTAGACTAGATATCTATTTTGTTGTAGGCATGGTAAGCAGATTTTAGTCTAATCCTGGAGAAGATTGGAAAATGGTTAAGCATATAGTCAAGTATTTGAAAAGAACTAGGGATTACATGCTTGTTTTTCATCTTGGAAATCTTGTACCTATTGGATATACAGATTCAGATTTCCAGTCAGATAGAGATTCAAGAAAATCAACCTTAGGATATGGGTTTACTTTGGGAGTTGGAGTTGTGATATGGAGGAGTATCAAGTAGTATTGTGTTGCTGATTCCATTATAGAAGCTGAATATATGGATGCCTCTAAGGTGGCTAGGAGGCTATTTAGCTCAGAAACTTCCTAAAAGAGCTTGGAGTAGTCCCTTCAATGGAAGCGCCAACCATACTCTATTGTGTTAACAGTAGTAGCGAACTCAAAGGAGCCACGTAGCCACAAGAGAAGTAAGCACATTGAGAGAAAATATCACTTGATTCGTGATATAACTTAGAGGGGTGATGTGAGAGTTTTGATGATTGAATCGAAGAACAATATGGCCGACCCATTTACAAAAGGCTTACCTCAGAAGGTCTTCGTTAGTCACGTAGAAGAAATGGGTGTTAAACTTGTTGCAGCATGGTTATAAGTCTAAGTGGGAGATTGTTGGTATATACTATTAACCATGTAATTGTATTATGGTATTTGAATCACTTGTAAAGACTACTTGTGTTATTATAATAAAGTTTTGATTAAAATAGATCATTTTGTACATATGTTGTCCGTTACTTATATTGTAGATAATTTTTTGTATGGAGTATTTCAACTCATACCCGGAAGATTAAAATTATCGGTTCATATAGTTATAATTATTATTCATGATCAAAGATGAAGTAGGACTAATATCTTGATTGATCGTAGTACAAGATTAAATATAATTTGATCTTGATTATGGGAGTGGTTAAACTTTGACGTCTTGTGCTAGTACATTTTGTATGTATTGAATGGACCAATTGGAGAAATTTATTCATGTTCTGAATTTTATAAGCAAATTCTCAGTTTCATTTCATGTACTTATACTCTTAATCATGATATAATTATTATGATCTATGTAATTTGATTTATCATTTTAATCTATTGAAAAGGTGAGACTTTTTCAATGAGTCGATAAAATGCTAGTACATTGGATAATGGCAAATTGCATCAGTGAAATAATAGTTAGTTGATAGAACCGTGTCTCGATTCGAGTTGAAGATATCCCTTTATGGTTACTTATAAGTTTTCACGTGATAACCCTACAGGTGGATTTTAATATCCTTCATGTGAAATAAGTTAAGTAGAGTAGTAAAGGATTGACTTAGTCATTAAATTAAATTGAATTATTTTTAGCAAATTTGATTTATTGATTGGTGTCGGTAATTCTAATAGGGGAAGTTAAAATAGGATATGATGATGGATTTTACAGTTAACTTGAGGAGTTCAGTTATAAATTTTTAGTGGAATGGTTTGTAATTTATTATGATATGATAGTTATTTCAATATGAATTATTATCATAATAGGGAGCCTCTATTGATAAGTCCACGGTCCCTATAGTGTCTAGTTCATTGGTCAACTCAGGAGAATACAAAGAATATTCTTGAAGGAGTTTAAAATAACCTTCCACACATATTTCATTTTTTATGGTAAATATAATATCTATTTTAAAAAAATAAAATATTGATTATTCAATAAGGGAAAAATGTTTTGGATATTTTGGAGGTTATGAGTATTGATGTTAGCCAAGTTAATGGTTATAATTTGGCCATAATAGGCCAAAACCGTTTTGGTTCCTTAGTCTTCTATCTTCTTCTTCTATATATCTAATAGAATAAATAGGGGAAGAAAAGTGGAGAAAAAAAAGTATTCTGAAAAAGAGGAAAAATTGCCAACCAAATTGTTAGTTGAGTAAGTGAATCAGAAAACTATAGAAGTTCGTGGTCCTGGATCCTTTCACAGAAATCGAGTTGTCAAGAAGCTTCGCGAGGTAAGTTTTCTCGATTTCGTTTTCCATTAACAGAATATTATGTAAGTCTAGATCCTGTAAATTGTGTTTTTGTTGTGTGGATGTTTATTTCCCTCTTACAGAAAGAACCCAATGGTTGAAACCCACATACCTAAAACTTGGATTTTCTTGATGTATTCTTGAAGAAGACTTGAACTTTGAATAGAGTTCTTGAGATCCGGAATTAAGCTTGGAACACTTGAATTTGGATAAAATATTAGGTTAAGTGTTAGAGAAGATGTTGAGAAGGTCTTGAGTGATATAGAGTTGAAAAATGGGTAAGTATAGGTGGTTTTAGGGATAACTGGGCATAGGGCTATGACCCCAATGCCCTTGGACTGAAATGAAGAAAATTGAAAAAAAATGTTCATCTCCGCTCCCCTAGCGTGTCGCGGCCAGGGCGCTAGACCCTCTCTAGAAATCATAAATTTTCGAAAATTATTTTTCGCTACGGGTCCTCTAAAATCGAGATTATACCTATTTTCCACTCAATTTTCTCACTGATCAAGAATATGAAGTCGAATTTTTGAAATCATGCATCGATTTTGAGATATATTAAAGTTACTATTGTGGGCATTTTCGAGGCACAATTTCGGGGCGTTTCAAATCCTTAGAAATGTTATTTGAACATTTTTTCTTTCATTAAAAATCTCTTCTTTAGACAAAATAATCTTTTCACCATTTTTCTTTAAATTATTACTTAATTATATTTGTAATATTGACTTTTAAAATATATGGAAAGAAGTGATAAAATAAGGACTCTAGCCATGGAAAGACTCCTAAATCTTCCTTATTTGGTATACTTCTACTTCTTCCTTATTTGAATAAAAGATATACCCTAGAGTTGTTTAGGAAAATTCTAATTTACCATGGATTCTAATTAGTGATAGAATCTCTATACATAGGACGTTTATAAATAAGTAATTTATCAAAATGTACGTAAACCTTACCATAATCTCATGGAGATAGAGATGCTATTTCTGTAAGACTCTCATTTCATAAAAATTTCTTAAATGAAGATAAATGTTAAATTGCAAGTATGAAATGATCTTATATGTCAATTTTCCATTCCATTTTCATTGAATGACCTAGTCTGTCGTGATCGTTTCACCATTTGAGCTTTCTTTCATTGCTATGATGCTTTCCTGTGGACGCCTACCACTCTTCACCTGTGGGACACAACAAACAAACTAGCAAAGTGAAAATCATATGGTATAAAAATTATATGAACAGATTTAAATTATGGTGTAACGATCCCAAAAAGTGCCCCAAAATGTGCTTCAGAAGTGTCTGGAATTGTAATTTTCATATATCTCAAAATTCGTGTGTTATTTCAAAAATTTGACTTCATATTGTTGTTTAGGGGGTCAAATTTAGGGGGAAAATGGTCTATCCCTGATTTTAGAGCGAACAATTTACAATTTTGATTTTCCAAGTTGACAAAAACAGTGAGCTTTGCGCATCTAGGTTATTTTCATCCAATTTTTTTACTCGGTCCAAGACTTTTAAGTCTTTGGCCTAAGTGTTCTCACAAGAGAAAACACCTATACTTTGCCATATTTTGCCTTCATATCATATATGACATTCCTCAATACTCACTCAAACACTTATCTTTCATTTCTCTCAAAATTCAAGTGTCAAACCCTCATTCGGATCTTAAGGGTCCCCTTCAAGCTTCAAGTCTCCATCTCCAATCTTCATCAAGTTCATCTCCAAAGCTAAGGTATGTCGGTTTCTTTAGTGGGTTCCTTTCACGCATGATGCCTAAGCTTCCTTGTCTTAAAAATTGCATGATTTAAAGTTGATTTACTCATAGATCTTATTTATTATGAAAATCACTGCACACTATGTTGGGGTTTATGAAATTGTGACTATTTTACTATGTTTTAGGCTATGAATCTAATATATATTACTGGATTTGATGACGGATTCTTATGTATATTGCTTGAGGGTGTTACCAAGTATCTATTGATGGTTTTACATTGAATTTTCTAGCATGATTCCACTCTTGAATTGCATGGTTTTACACTAGCACTACACACCCTCTAAGTGTTTGATAAAATGTCTGGTTATGGTTTCTTGAGGAACTGAAAGTCCAATGCTTGTCTTATGAGTTGAATGACTAAATGATGATGGAATGATGATGAAAGTGATGTACGTAAGTGATGACTATATGATTATGATAAGAATGTTTATATGAGTTGCTTTCATGAAGGAGTACATATGGTGTTGAGTTTCCATGTTTGTTGTACTCTTGAGAAAATGGAAAAGGTTTTACCTTGTTGTTTAAAATGTAATGTTGTTATAAGCTAGTTCTATAATCCCTACCGAAAAGGTCATGCCATAAGGTAGAAATACTAATAGTTTCTATCAAAAAGATCATATCGTAAGGTATGGATCCCCTGCCAAAAAGGTCATGTTGTAAGTTAGAATAAGTAATAGTTCCTATCGAAAAGATCATATCATAAAGTATGGACACCCTACCGAAAAGGCCATGTCGTAAGGTAGAATAAGTAATAGTTTCGATCGAAAAGATCATATCATAAGGTGTAGACGTTCTATTGAAAAGTTCATGTTGTAAGATAGAATGAATCATGGCTCCTAATCAAAAATTTTATCATAAACTAGGGGACTTCTTATACTACCAAGACTATGTCGTACGATAGGGGTATTGGTAATACTCTCCAAAAAGGTTATACCATAAGGTGAGTGGGGTCCATTTTGTCCATTTCATGAAGATTGGTAAGAAAGGTTTGAGTATGTATTCCATAATGAGTTACATTCCTTGATCATGATTTACAAGCATGCTTGACCTTAAGTATTGTTCATGCATGCCATGTTACAAGTATTATCTTTTGCTATGATTATGCATTTTGATGATTGTCTATCTCTTGTTGCATCGCATCCTACATACGTAGTGCATTCTAACATACTAACGCATACTCTATGCCTACATGTTATGACCATGTAGGAACCGGAGCCCCGCTTGAGCATCTCTACCCACGTGGCTACCACAATTTCATTCAAGCTTGTTGGTAAGTCATCCATTCAGGGGATGTTACTTATGATCTCTTGCTATGCATTAAACTATCATTCTCTTATGGATGCTTTCACTATGAGAGTGAGCCCGGTTGCTCGTCTTGGCCCCTGCTAAGTATCTATGTTTAGAGGTGTTGTTGGAGGTGTTATGTATCTATGCTATGAGTCTTGACTCTCTTGTTCTTGATGTCTATGATATGGAAGTTTACCCTTAGCCCAAATTCCCCTTTATTATGCTTACCTCTTATTGTTATTTTTAGTGCTTCTGTGGCCAAGGATGTGTAATGAAATGCTATGATGCTTGTTTGGGGTTTCTTCGAGTTCCCCATTCGCCGGTCACGTCTAGGCCCTAGACTTGGATCGTGACATATGGTACTTAAATAATTACCCTTTTGATCATTTTTCGATCAAACATCACTAAACTATGAACTAACTCAACAAACAACAGAAGATAAAGAAGATACAATCAATCAAGATCAACAACCCAATGATACAAAATAGTAAAATAGAAAGTATAATTTATAATAATCAACTAAACTAATAAGAAAATGAAGATGAAGAACAGTAACCTATTTAGAAATACATGCAGCAAACAATAGCACCGACATGCAACAAATAAACAGTATAATAAACTATAGAAATATATGGAAAACAATAAGGTATAACATGCAAACATTATGGGAAGAGCACAACAAGCGAAGAGCAGAAGTATAATTGATTAAATAGGTAGTAAATATAAAGAGATTTAGAAAATATCACCCAAAAGATATTTGTAAGCTTGGACAAATGGCTAAAAAATTACTAAACGTCACTGAAAAATAGTAGACATCGCTGGAAAATAATAGGCGTTGCCAAGAAAAAAATACCAAACACACCGTATTCTGTTTACTCTCAGGTGACTTAACAGATTCCGGTGAGAAACTTTGGAGTGTTTATTATTTTTCCTGTGACGTCTACTATTTTTCAGCAACGTCTACTATTTTCCAGCGACATTCAGTAATTATTTTTCCATAGTTTTCCAAGCTTATGAATACCATCCATGTGATATCTTCCAAATCTCTTTCTATTTACTATTTTTTGAATCAATTGTACTTTTGCTCCTTGCTTATTGTGTTGTTTTTGTAGTGCTTGCATGTTGTGTCCTATTGTTTACCATATATCTATAGTTTACTATCTCATTTATTCTTTGCATCTTATGGTGTTGTTGTTTGTTGCATGTATTTCTATAGGATTACTGGTTTTTGTCTTGATTTTTGTATTTCGTTATTTGATTCTTGTAAATTATACTTTATAGTTTACTATTCCGTATTATTTGATTGTTGATTTCGAAAGATTATATTTGCTTAATCTTCTTTAGTTTGTTGAGTTATTAATTCTTAGTTTAGTAGCGTTGGGAACTGATGGTGGATTAGGGTCATGTCATCGATTGGGGTCGAAGGCAAGGGATATTTTTATTGTTTTCATTTTCAAATATTTGAAAATTATATACAAAAAATATTATATAAATCACAATAATTATAAATTAAAATATTTAATTTTTTAGAAAATAAATAAAATTTGATAAACTCTTAAAATTTTATTAGTGTCATATAAATTTTTATGACAAAAAAGTAACATATATTATTTGAAAATAACATAATACACTCTATAAATCACAATTATTATAAACTTAAAATAATTTTAAAACATATAAAAAGTTTGGTTGATTCTTGAAATTCTACCTATGCCACATAAATTAGGACATAGAGAGTAGCATATATTATTTTAAAATTGTGTAAATAAATCCCAATTTTAAGAACTTTGATTTTTTAAAATAATAGTTTTTTTTTGGGAATAATTTTGTAAATTTCAATTATATCACATAAACTGAAATTGAAAGAGTAACATGTTTTAAGCCATATTGGATATATAAATATATATATATATATATATATCTGTGTGTGTGTGTGTGTGTGTGTGTGTGTGTGTGTGTGTGTGTGTGTGTGTGTGTGTGTTTTACTCTTATTTGTAAGCCAACAAGGCTAGGACCAACACAACAACATATGGTTGTAGATAGGGCAACATAAAGTATACAATCAAGTTATTTCCCATTAAACAAGTGTAGTTATTCGAACATTTTCAACAAACCACATGTACTCCCTTAACAAAATAAACATATATCTATGGATTCTCTTTCTCTTATTAACTCTCTTTTATTGAATTCTTTTCACTCCGTTTATCTCTTACATTTTCAATATCAGGCCTTTGTATTCATCAAGTTCGGTATATTTTTTGTTTTTCCCCATCTGAATCATTTTATATTCTTTTATTTGCAATTCAAATTCATCTTCTACTGGGCCTAAATAAACGGTTAAATTTTGTTTAGAGATTTTTGAATTTGTTAACAACATTTCATTGCCCAAGGAGTCGCAAAACCCGACAAGTAAAGAGGCTAACATTGGGTTTCAAAGGAGATTTCAATCATAGATATTCCTCGTAAGAGAAGTTCACAGTTTCATTGTTCATGTAATGTATTGTTGGAAATTATTTAAAATTGCGTGAAAAGTTTGTAAATCACAATCATATCATATATCATATCATATCATATCATATCATATATATAAATAGAAGAGGATGTGGGGCTCGGTGATGTGGTGCCACCACAAGGCAGAAATTCCATTTAATTTATATATTTACATAACTACCCTTCCTCCAGCACAACCACTTCTTCGCTTCACCTGTTACAACCGTTCATAAATGATGTGTCTATTTGCATCTGTTGTCTTCCACCTTACAAATTGAATCGCCTAGGTATTCATTCTTCTCTAATCTAACTCCTCCATCCGACTCTTTCAATGAATCAGTAGCCCAATATGGTATTCTTTCTTCTCTAATCTAACTCCTCCATCCAACTCTTTCCACGCATCAGTACCCCAATGATAAACCTCAATTGTTTTCTCCATCCTCTCAAGATATTCATAACAATCTTCCTTTAAAACTTTTGAATGTCTAATCATCTTATAGTTAGTTGCAGCAGTGTCACACCCCTCCCTGGGGTCGTGACCAGTGCCCGATAAGGGCACGTAATCACCTACCAAGCTGAATTCTTTATAATCACAGCCTAGAATTTTACTGAAAATTCGGCAGAGTTTCCTCTGTTTTATTGACTAACCTCACCTGCAGCAGCTCCCAGAATACACAGAAGAATACATGCATATATACATTCACAAAAGAA
>JAOTQR010070741.1:0-13320 GCA_025774065.1 Solanum ossicruentum | reverse complement strand
TGAGGGAGTGTGATCCCAAGGGCAGCCCTACAGACTAGATATGGACATTATGAGTTTGTTGTGATGTCTTATAGGTTAACCAATGCACAAACAATCTTCATGGACCTAATGAATAGGGTCTTCAAAACATACCTTGATTCCTTTGTTGTGGTCTTCATTGATGATATTTTGATCCACTCACATAGTAGGGAGGAGCATATGGGTCATTTGAGGGTTGTGTTGCAAAGGTTGAGGGAGGAGAGATTGCATGCTAAATATGATGAGTGTGAATTCTGGTTGAAGGATGTTGCATTCTTGGGTCATATGGTGTCGGGAGATGGTATAAAAGTGGATCCTAAGAAAATCGATGTGATTAGAAATTGGCCTAGGGCATTGACCTCGTCAGATATTAGAAGCTTCTTGGGTATTGTGGGTTACTATAGAAGATTTATGAATGGGTTCTCCTTCATTGCTTCCCCTATGACCAAATTGACTCAAATGAATGTTAAGTTTGTGTGGAACGATAAATGTGAGAGCAGCTTCCAAATGTTGAAGGATAGACTCATGTCCACTCTTATATTGTCACTACAGGATGGGCTTGAGGGCTTTGTGGTGTATTATGATATATCTAGAGTTGGTTTGGGCTATGTGCTAATGCAAAATGGTAAGGTCATAGCCTATGCTTCTAGGCAACTCAAAGTGCATGAAAGGAATTACCCTACCCATGATCTAGAGTTAGCCGCCATGGTGTTTGCATTAACGATTTGGCGTCACTACTTGTATGGTGTACATGTTGTTCTCTTCGCCAATCATAAGAGTCTCCAATATGTCTTCACTCAAAAAGATCTAAACTTGAGACAAAGAAGGTGGCTATAACTTCTCAAAGATTATGACATAAGTGTGCATTATCCGGGTAAGCCAAATATGATGGCAGATGCTTTGAGTCGAGTTTCTATGGCTAGCCTAGCTCATGTGGATGGTGGTGATAGGGAGATTGCTAGGGAGGTGCATAGATTGGCTAGATTGGGGGTTAGGTTGGAAGAGGTTGGTGATGATATTATTGTGGTTATTGATGGGTCTAAGTCTTCTTTGGTCGATGACGTACTAGCAAAACAAGATCTTGACTCCTCCTTGCTTGAATTGAAGGCCTTGGTGAAAGAGGACAAAGTAGAAGTTTTCTCCCAAGGGAGAGATGGTGGCCTTACGTACCAAGGTAGGTTGTCTGTGCGTTTGTGTTGATGGTTTGAGGAAGAAGATCTTTGATGAGACCTATAATTCATCTTATTCTATCCACCCTGGTTCCACCAAAATGTATAAAGACTTGAGAGATGTGTATTGGTGGGGAGGCATGAAGAGGGACATTGCCAAATTTGTTTTTATAGTTGTCAACAAGTCAAAGCCGAACATCAAAGGTTGGGTAGCCAAACCCAAGACATAGAGATTCCCACTTAGAAATGGGTGGTGATTAATATGGATTTTGTGGTTCGGTTGCCCAAGACTAAAAAGGCTTTGATTTCATTTGGGTGGTGGTTGATAGGATAACTAAATCAGCTCACTTTCTACTGGTTAAAACCACATATTGGTTAGAAGAGTATGCAAGGTTGTACATATATGAGTTATTGAGGTTGCATGGGATTCCTTTTTCCATAATATCGGATAGTGGTTCACAATCCACTCATACTTTTGGAAGTCCTTCCAAAGGGGTCTTGGTACAAAAGTTCACCTTAGTACGGCCTTTCACTCCCAAAAGAATAGCCAAGCTAAAAGAACTATTCAAATGCTTGATGATATGCTTAGAGCTTGTGTATTGGAGTTGAGGGGTAGTTGGGATGACTATCTTCCTTTGATTGAATTCGCATACAACAATAGCTATCATTCTAGCATCGTATGGCTCCATTTGAGGCTCTTTATGGGAGACGTTATAGATCACCGGTTGGTTGGTTCGTGGTTGGAGAGGTGGCTTTATTGGGACCAAATCTGGTTATGGAGGCTTTTGAGAAGGTTATGATGATTAGGGAAAGGTTGAGGACTGCCCAAAGTCGTTCCAAAATCTTATGCCGACGTAAGATGGAAAGACCTAGAATTCTAAGTGCGTGATTGGGTCTATTTGAAGGTTTCTCCAATGAAAGGCATGGTCAGTTTGGTAAAAAAAAGGAAGTTGATTCCAAGGTATATTGGTCCTTATGAAGTGATAGAGAGGGTTGGCAAGGTAGCTTATGAGTTGAAGTTGCCTAGAGAAATGAATTTGGTTCACCCGGTGTTCCATGTCTCTATATTGAGAAAATGTGTTGGTGATCCTAATGCCTTTGTGCCTCTTGATGTTGTGGATTTGTTTGATGATAACTTGACTTATGAGAAGGTTCCATTTTAGATCTTTGATAGGCAAGTAAAGATATTGAGAAACAAATTGGTGGCATCCGTTAAGGTCCTTTGGAGGAACCAACAAGTTGAAAGTGCTACGTGGGAGGCTGAAGCTGACATGCAAAGGCGGTATCCCTATTTTTTCCACTCTACTCAAGTATAAGGTACTATTCCTAAGTCCTCTATGTGATTTCAAGTCTCATATTTCAGCCCCTCAGTCATTCATATACATTCATGTTTAAGTTGGTAAACTTACGATGATTTTACACTTATGTTGAGAATTTGAAAGTGGTGTTTTACATGTTATGTTGCATTCTTGTTGGGGCTGATTTGCTGATGACCACTCTTGTCTTGTAAATCTCTTTTACATTTGGGGATGAATGTTCCCAAGGGGCAGATATTGTAACAACCACAAAAAGTTCCTAAAAACGTGCCTCAGAATGCCCGGTATTTAAATTTTCATATATCTCAAAATTCATTCTTTACCTCGAAAATCCAACTTCGGATTCTTGTTCAGGGGGTCCAAATTAGGGGTAAAAGGGTCTAACCCTGATTTAGGTGCAAAGAAATTTAGAAATTATGAAATTGCAAGTACGCAAATTCCAGTGAGGTTTTCGCATCGCCTCCGCGATTCGCCCCTGTGTTATTTTGAACACTATTTTTCAGCTTCGGTCCAAGACTTTAAGTCTTGGGCCTAAAAGTTCCCATACGTGTTTTAACCTATACATATCAAAATTTCACCCTCATATTACCCTAAACATTTCTCAATATTCACTCAAACACTTAGTCATATTTTCACTCTCCAAACTCAAGTCCCAAACCCTTATCCTAAGTTAACGTTCTCCTTCAAGTTTCAAGTCTCCATCTCCAATCTTCACCAAGTTCATCTCTAAGCTAAGGTATGTGGGTTTCTTTCATAGGTTTCTTTCACCCATGATAGCCAAGCCTCCTTTTACTCAAATTGCATGATTTGAAGTTGATTTACAAATGGGTCTTGATTACTATGAAATTCACCGCAAATTATGTTAAAACTATGTAAAGTTGTGACTGTTTTCCTATGTTTTGAGCTATAAATCTTGGATCTATTGTAAGGTTTGATGAGGAGTTTTGATGTATATGTCTTGAAAGTGCTGCAAGGTATTGATTGATGGTTTTACAATGGATTTTCTTGCATGATTTCATCTATAATTTGGATGGTTTTATATTACCACTTCACACCCTCAAAGTGTTTGATAAAATGTCCGGATGTGGTTTCTTGAGGAATTGAAGGTCCAAGGTATGAGATATCGTATGAATGACTGTATGATGATAAAATGAACTTATGTATATGAGATATACTCTATAAAAAGTATTGCATTAGACCATACCTGATCCAGGGGGACAAGAGGTCGGTTAACCATGTTGGGGTTTATACTCGTCAACCATGCGAGGGGCTTATACTTCATCACCATGTTGATAAGGTGTGATTATCATCAACCATGTGAGAGGTTTATTCCATACAACCATCAACAGGTTTATACCTTGAATAGCTAACTTGGTCTCTTCTACAAATATGATATCCTATATGAGCATGAATTACTTAAGCGTGTTTTACTTAAGCATTGATCATACATGTCATATTGTATATTATGCCTATTGCTTAAAATTATGCATTTTGATTGTGATGTCTATCTATTGTTGCATTGCATCCTACATACTTAGTATATTCAAACGTACTAACACATACTCTATGACTACATGATGTCACCATAGAGGAACTGGTGTCGAAGTTGATCATCCTCCTCCACGTGGCTAGTCTGGTGCTATTCAAGCTAGTTGGTGAGTCCTCCACTTCAGGGACCTAGTCTATGTTTCTTTTATTATGTATTGAGACATTCATCTTTATTGTTTATTTTGACTTTGAGGGTGAGCCCGATTACTTTGTCTTGGCCCCCACTCTTATCTATGTATTAGAGGTGTTTGTTAGTAATGTTAAGTATCTACGATATGAGTTTAACTCTTGTCTTTTGACCATGATATTGTGCAAGCTTTTCTCTTAGCCCCGTTTTCCCATTCTTTTATCTTTGATGCTTGATTTATTGCTTCCGTGACCAAAGATGTGTATTAATGCTTCATGAGGCTTGTTTCGAGTCCCTTCATTCCCCTTGCGCCATGTCACGTTTAGGATCTACGCTTGGGTCGTGACATGAGCCTTCTTTCTTTCGATAAAAGAGCATTGGAGAACCCCATTGAGATGTACTTGGCCTAATAAAGCCTTTATCAAATAGGACCTTCAATCATTCCTTCAATTCCCTTAGCTCAGCAGAAGCCATTCTATAGGGAGGAATGGATATAGGTTGCATATGGGGGAGAAAATCTATAGGAAAATCAATTTCCCTTTTGGGGGAAATCCCTGGAAGCTCATTAGGGAATACCATCAGGAATTCATTCATAATAAGCACTGACTGAAAGGTCACCAACTCTTTATTAATATCCCTAGCATGAACCTTTGGCGATCAATTTTTGAACCCTAAGGTATGAAATAAACTTACCCTTAGGCGAGGTAACATTACCTTTCCATTTAAGGACAGGCTCACCTGGAAAATGGAAGTGGACTAGCTTTGCTTGACAATCAATATTAGCATAACAAGCTGCAAACCAATCCATACCCATAATTATATCAAAATCTAGCATAATCAATTCAATTAAATCAACGGAGGTTGGGCATTCATTAATTAACACTGTATAACCTCAATAAACATGACTAGCTATAATTGAGTCAATAATTGGAGTAGATACCTCAACCGACCTCGGTAATAAATCAGGTCTCATATCAAGCTTAGCAATAAAGGGAGTAATATATGAAAATGTAGAACCAGGATCTATTAGTGCATAAACAACATGAGAATGTATCATCGATATACCTGTGATCACATTTGGAGATGCCTTTGAATCCTATTGGCTTGTGAGTGTATAAGAGTTACTTTGGCAACCAGTAGAACTTGAAATGTCTCTCATCTTCCCCTACCATGACCAATAGTATTTGGACCTGGTCGAGGAGCACCCATTGAGGATGAAGAGGCTACAGTGGATCTTGAAGGTTGAGCTGATATACCTCTACCTACTGGCTTATAAAATGTCCCATCTACTCACAATGGTAACATGCACCTGACCCCTTTCTACATTGACCAGAATGGAGCTTACCACATTATGTACATGGAGGACTAGGTTGTCTCATTTGTGCAGAATGCTCCTATCGATGGCTTTTAGGCTGGCCAAAACTCTGCCCCGGCACTGACTGAATATAATGATCAAAACATTGGCCCTGCATCTGTGGTGGGAAACTACCCACTGAAGGAGGTGGATATCAATAAAATAGGGGTCGAAAATCACCCTGTTGCTCCCTATAAGACCTCATTATATGAGCCCTCTTATTCTTCTCCCTATCTCAATGGGTATCCCGAATCCGACGAGAAAGGTCCTCTGTAGTCTGAGCAAAAGCTTGTATACAAAAAACTATCGACACCATCCTGTAAAGAGGCTATCATGTAGTCTCTGATCAAATGATCCCCCAAATCATCCACATAATGATGAAATCTAGCACTCATGGTACATACAATATTTAGTGCATCTCTAGCCACAAAGAATTGAACCAAAGGCTATACTCCTTTACACTCATATCCCTTGCCTCAAATTGATAAACTAGTCAAGACAAGCCTCCCAAACCTCCCATGGAAAATATGGGCTAAAAGTACCTCAGAAAATTCCTCCCACTCTGGGCATAAGATAGCAACATCACGTACTCGAAAAGAAGCCAAATTCACAGCCTCAGTGATGGAGGCATGCATCACCCTCAATACCCTATACATTTGGTCTATGAAGTCCTAGGAATCCTCAAAAGGACTGGATCCTGTTAATACTGGAGGGGCTAAGTGAAGAAACTCTTGTACCTTTGAGCTTTCTATTTGATCCCTTCTGGCGTCTGCTCTCGCCTCTAGTTTTCTCTCATGAATAGAAACCATCCTAGTCAGTAGTTGAATAGCCTCTCACATACCCTGCTCCCCAGTCTATGGTAGGGCTGGGGGTACTAGCCCTCCTAGGCCCTCAATAGGTGCTGGTGAATCTAGAGGCTCTTTGTGTGCCTCAATAGGCAATATAGCTACCTGACCCTACAAAGAACGACCGATAGCTTCTCTCCGATTCATACCTACCTCATGTTATGTCATCTCCTGAATATAGATAGCCTGACAAATAAAACAAACCACAAAGCATGATTAAGATTTCATATATTCCTATAACTTTGATCTATAACACGATCTAATAAATGAAAGAAAGGTGACCATCCCTAAATACCTTGTAGCTTCCTAATTATAAGTCCCATAATCAAGAATCTACTAGACTCGGCATTATGGACTCCCTAAGACACGACCTGGTCTGATATCATGTTTGTCATGCCCTAAAAAGAGGGGAAGCGTGACTGGCACTCGATATTGTTATTAGTCGAGTAAGCCATTAAACATACTAGTTAACTAGACTAGGGGCAAAAGAAAATTGGGTAGCATAATTCTAAAAAACTAAGCCAAGACCAGTTAGATCATGACTTGGTCAATAGTTAATCATGTACATCAAAATAGATAAACCAAAGGAATAAAGTACTAGCTAGCCAACAAAGCTACAATAAATAAGGTACAGGCACACACTATATATATACATGTCAATACTATGATTGGAAACTAAAAGGTACAAAAGAACCAACCCAAAGTAACATGTCCACAATAGCCTCTAAGAGAACGACTAATACTGTCGAGACAAGGTGCCGACTATACCCAATTGTACAACAAAAATAAGTATCCTGTGAAACTTACCAACTCACAACTGAATTGGGATCCTAGTAAAGGGGTCGATCAGAGTCCCTACCTGAACCTACACGTATGAAATAAAATGTAGCTTCCCCAGGAAATGGGACACCAGTACAAATAAACATGTACTAGTATTAAGACAGAAAGTACGACCATAAGTAACTGTAGCAAAAAGGTAATTGAAATAGCACCGGTAACCAAAACTCAAGTAACCTTAATGGCCAACAATAAACCTCCTAGTGATCAAATATTGATGGTATGCTTGAGTATTGCATGTCGTGAAAACATATATATAGATGCAAGTGCATGACATATCCAGCCAAATGCTAATGGTGGTCCTTTCTGATAGCTGACCAGCATTATATTTGCCAACCTGTGGCCATATGTACTATATACATGTATATAATTATTTGGACAAATAGGCCACATACCTCCGATTATAGCTCAAAGTTCATGCATAACTTATAATGTATGGTATGAATGTTAAATGCATATAGTAGTTCATAACATAAATGTAGCCAATCTTGGCACATTGATACATTTATTCTCATAGCATCATAATCATTATCGTAGAATATACACATGACTTGTGGGATCTTATATGTCTATTGAATAAGTTTGACAGCTTAACTCAAATTTAGAATGAGGCCTTACTCTGAAAATATTCAAAAAAGTGTTTTACAAAATGCTTATACTTGGTTCCATGTCAATTATTAAATGAAAGTATTTAAGAGAAATCAAGTACCTTATTAGTTTAAATAGGAGCATTATACCGGAGATTATTGGAATCAACATGTTACTTACAAAGTTCTTCAGATATCGTTTTAGTAAGGAAGAAGGACTGATTATGAATACTACATTACCCTTGTAATCTAGCTTTACTTTTAGTGACACCACACCTAAAAGAAAAACACCTCAACATATGGACAAGTAGTTAGGAAAATCGATAAATTGATATAAAGATACTGGGCGTCTAGTTTAAGAGAACAAATGGAATATCAACCTAATACAATCATGAAAATAATTCAGTCGCAATCCTAATGTATTTCATAAAAGGTCTTTCTAGCAACATAATATTAAAATATTACATTTGATATTTTGCGGAATTCTCGGATTTCATGCTAAAAGAAGGGACGGAGCCTAGCCTTAATATACCTTTCCAACGGATATCCAATTGCCCAAAGATTCTTCACGGAAGTTGTCCCTTACGTCCTATGCTTTGCAAAAACTATCTGTATGCAACTTATAACAACTATAAGCATTAATTGGTAGATTCGCCATATAGCATTTATACGAGGAAGTATCTGTAAAACTTCGTAAAAATGACCATAAAAGAGCCCAAGATTATTATTTGAATACACCAGCTGCAAACCAAGAATAACCAACAAGATGATCACTTTTTTAATAGTCCAAAAACAGCCCTAAACACAGTTAATAGGAGGGAAAAACAATTGCAAAGCATAAGGCATGTATTTCTAGGCAAAGGCATGCATTTTCTAGGCACGGGGATGAATTTTAATAGTAAAAATGTGAAAACCTACCTAAATAACTTAGATACCTTGAGCGAGCTTCCTCTTCGGTTTCTAAATAGTTTGGGATGAAATGGGACTATTTTGAGCTTTAAAAAGCTCAAATTAGCCGACATCTATGTGGGCTTGACCCGAACCGGCTCATGACCTAATCCCCTGCTCGGGCAGTCATAATAAAACTGTCATAATATTTTTATTTTGAAGTCAGATTGATGTGAAATTTTTTGTGTTGCAAAGTAGATTCATAGATCTTCGATCTGATAGGTCCTAGACCTTCTAACTCCTTATATTTTGGGAGATGTGACCTAATACATTTGACCCAAATTTCAGAAGAATTTCTTAAAGAAACTTATGATAACTTTGCTCAACATTTATCTTACAACTTGCTTGATTCCAAAATTTAACATATGACCTTTGTCCCATTAAAATAACCTTTAAAAATCCATTATTAGCAAATTATACACTTTTAGTCTTTTCCGAAAAGTGAAACCTAATTTAAACCTTCCAAAAATGGCAAGGTGTCACTCAGGCCATTTCTTTAATCCCGAAGGTATATTTAGGGGATTCCTTTGACTTAAAACTTTAAGTCATTGATATTACCACTTATTGATAGCCTTACTATCCTTAGATTCTATCCAAAAAAAATTATATATATTATATAACATGTCACCATATATATATTATGGAAGAGGAGAAACACGCTGTCTCACATGAAGTATTAAGTTATTCTTGCCCAAAGACCTCAATTTCCTTACATTTTAGTTTTCATGAAATTGTGCATGCATATATACTTGTAAGGCTATATTTAAATGACATCTAATCCATAATTTTGAAATTTTCATGGAAATAATATTTAAGTTGCGTTTTGATAAATAATATTTAAGTTGCAATTTGATTCATACTGGATTGATAAGCAGTTTCTTTACTCCACTAAAGCTTGTTTTTTCCTCATTCAATGACGAATGTTTCCAAGGGGCAGATATTGTAAGGCCCCGCAAGCTAAAATATTAGAATACGTAAAGAATGTGACAATTAAGTTCTGGTATGATGATGTACAATTCTATCTATGACTTATGGACTGGATTACATGTCACAGGTAGGCTTGTAGATAGGAAAAAGACAGTGTAATTTTAAAGTTTGAGAGTTATTGTACGAAGAATGTATATGACTTATAAAAGGAACTATGGGTCGTAGACAAAGACTCACAGATTGGAGGACCCAATCAAATTTCTGAAGTAGAGGAAAGTGTAACCAAACAAAAGCATATATGGGCTATGGTCCAAATGATGAGCGATAAAAGGGTTTTGTGGTTTGGGTTTCAAAGTGAGAAATATTTCTAAGTAATGGATGGAATTACGAGGGCTGTTTATGACCTCTAGATAAAAATATGGATTGTAAAAAGGTGGCAGTAGAATAGGGTTTAGAAGCCTAGT
The DNA here is from genome assembly GCA_025774065.1 of Solanum ossicruentum. Classification (NCBI taxonomy): domain Eukaryota; kingdom Viridiplantae; phylum Streptophyta; class Magnoliopsida; order Solanales; family Solanaceae; genus Solanum; species Solanum ossicruentum. Next base: position 3,180 of record JAOTQR010070741.1, on the reverse strand, counting down.
CTCTAAAACTATAGGGTATAACTAGGATGAGACCCCTATATACGAGTTGTAGAATGATTGTAGTCCTCCCCCAACAATTTTAATCAAAAGTAGTCTCGACATTTTCCCCAAACCCTAAGTCATAAAAACTACATCGTTTAAGGCCTAATTCTACCCATATCAGTCCCCAAGTTTATCAATTCACTCTCATTCTCTTCAAACTCCAAGTCCACTCAAAATATCCAAAGTGTCACGACTTGGACCTAGGGCCTAGCCGCGACACAGTGAATATGACACTTGAAGGCATACAATTCAAGTCTCATGTTCATATTATAAGTATTCGTAAAGTAAAATAAACATATAAAAGAGATTAAGCAAGCGGAAGTATATAATAATAAAACGTCATAGCTCCCATAGGGAGTATACATCAATCCATAGTCTAAATCATGCCTCTACATCATGGATCTTAGCGAAAAACTAGTACATAGTTTACTAGTTCACCCTCAAGATATACATCAAAATAAAAAATGTTAAAGTCTCAACAAAAAAAATAACATTGGGCTTGTTCTTAAAGCATTGGAACTCACCAACAAATATTCAAACTTAGGAATCCAAGTGCTAGCGTCAATGTGGAATAATATCCTCGTCGTTTCTCCCTACATGGTTAGATCATGTAGGCAAAGAAGTATGCATTAGCACATAAAATGTACTAAGTATGTAGGTGTGGCATGAACCAAAGGACATCACAATAATATCAATATGCATAATTATAAACAAATGATGAGGACAGAATATGCATGAACATGCCATTCAAAATCATGAGAAGTATCATAAATTCATTCATAATGTTAATATACATATGTGGGAAATAAGACCATAACCGACATTCATAAGACCATGTGGACTATTATATGGAATTCCAATGTTCACTTTACATCGATTTAAAAGAAGTCTACTTTGCCAAGGTAAACTCGATCCTCACCTTATAAGCTCTATCCTAGCATGGTGACAACCATCATTCGATCCCACCCTTTAGGCTCTATCCTAGCATGGTGAGCGTCCATCATATAAGCTAATAAGATCTATTAACACACATTTAAGTCATAAAACATAAACATCATTCCTATGGCGGCACATAGCTATGGGATAATGGCATCTATCAAAGCCCTCTTGGTGCTAAGTCATATCCCATGAAATACGTAAAACATGCATATACATTGATTTCAACATAGTTCATAATTCATTAAAAATTATACTTCAATCATCCTAATCTTGAAATAAGTATCATATCATATCATATCATAAGAATAGTCCATTTACATGCTTCTATCATAGTGTGGGTAGACATTCCCATCTTAACATCATAATAACATTAGGGTATTCATCACCCTCTTTATCATAGAACCATTATAGCTTTCGTAACATTTTCAATTTCATAATACCATCATCGTCATGTAAAATATATTTTTCATACTTAGAGTCATAGGCATAAAAATTCATAGACTTATCATAAGAGACTAGGGCTAAGTGTGAGTCCATAACATTTTGAGTCAAAATCATGTAATTGAGTAGGATTCATAGAGAAATCATGCAAAAGAAATCAAGTTAGATCACTACAAGGGAACACACATTAAATCATTAAGTCCTAATCATGCATACTTTGAAATCACATACTTTAGCTTGAAAAAATATACATTATGAAATTCATCATAGTGCTTACTTAATTAATCATAATTATCATATAAAACTCATAATTCATGTATTAGGAATCATGGCTTAAAAGCCCATCAGAAATCATCATGAATTTTGATAAATAGGAAGGTTTTGGATTAAGCTTCATAGATGAAACCAATCCATGAATGAAGCATTACATGCCTCAAGTATAATCCTTAGAATTGAGGAAGAAATGTGAAAATCCTTAAGCAAACCTTCAAGCTTTAGCTTCAACAGAATCCTTGACTTAGAGAGAGGAATATTCAAAATCCTTGAGAGAATTTTGGGGATTAAAAGCTATGAATGAATTATGAATAGGACTTTATAGAGGTTAGGTTAGTTAGGGTAGTTAGAATAGCCAAAAAATGTAGTTTAAGACTTAGATGGACTGGAAAAGTCAAAAGCACCCTTCATTAAAATCTGTCGAAGTCGCCTACAAAACCCCTTCTACAGATCGTGGAACAACTTACAGGTCGTATCTTGTCTCATGGGTCAGGTTGTCACAAAATCCACAGACACGCAGTATGGTTCGTCGATAAACATACAGGCCATAGAACCCTTCGTAGGAAGACCCCAGACTTAGACAAATTTTATTTCCTCAAGGCCTTAAATTTTGTTTCCTCAAGGCCTCCAACTATAACACCTACTTACGGGTCGTATAATAACTTCTGGATCGTCAGCTAATTCGTAAGTTGACTTCCACAAATCTCTTAAATTTCTATTTTTACTGGGTACTTCCACGGTTCCCCCTATGACTCGTGGATAAATGTACGATCCATAAACATTCGAATTGAACTATCTTTCTTCTTTACAAATAGTATGGGAGAATCCCATGGTGACACACTAGGGCTTATAAATCTCTTATCAAGCAAATCCTTTAATTGTTCCTTTAATTCTTTCTATTCAGTCAGGGTCATTCGATATGGAAGGATAGAAATAGGTTGGGTGTCGAGAAATAGATCAATACCAAAATTGATTTTTCTTATGGGAGGAATACTGGGTAGATCATTAGGAAAGACATAGGGAAACTCATTTACCATACATACCGAATCAAGAGTAGGAACATGAGACTTAAAATCCATGACTCAGACAACATGATATGCACAACCTTTGGAGATCATTTTCATAGCTTTTATATAAGAGACAAACTTTCCTTTGAACACAGAATTAGTTCCCTTCTATTCTAAGATGGGCTCATTAGGAACTTGAAATGTGACCTTATAGGTCCAACAATCAATATAAGCATAGGATGCATATAACTATTCCATACTAAAAATAACATCAAAATCAATCATATCAAGCTCAACTAGATAACGTGGGAAGACCTTGTATAAGACCGACACAAGACAACTTTTACAGACTTTCTTGGCTAGTATTGACTCACCACTCTCTCTCTCTCTCTCTCTCTCTCTCTCTCTCTCTCTCTCTCTCTCTCTCTCTTCTCTCTCTCTCTCTCTCTCTCTCTATATATATATATATATATATATA
>JAOTQR010070709.1:0-13321 GCA_025774065.1 Solanum ossicruentum | reverse complement strand
GTATGTATATATGTATGTATTTTCGTGGGATGACAAGTTAGCATCGATGGATAGAGGATTTGCTCTCTTTCCTTGAACTATGTGCCTAGCATAGGTTTCCTTTCCGAAATGGGAGTTATTCCTATAAGGAAATATGCCTTCGAAATGAGAGTTATTCCCATAAGTAGAAGACATCATATGATATAACTTGATATGCTATATGTGAAAATCATATTTGAAATGGGAGTTGTCCCGTAAGATGAAGTATGATTTACCTTTAGCAAGTAGACCACATCTTTATCGATGAGAGGATTTCATCGGAATTCTAGGTAATAGCTCGCTTGGTCTTAATCATATCGATTAAGGTCACATCCCCACTATATATATGAGCATCAAACATTTCATGCATCATTGGTTTCATGGCATCTTGTTATACTATTCTCTTGATTATATCTTTTATATATTATGTGCCCTTGTCATCTAACATTGAAATGCAAGTTTGGTAGTTACATGCATTGCACCCCGCATACTTAGTACATTCAAACTTACTAACACATACTTTTGCCTACATGATATTACCATGTAGGGACCGAGGACTTTGATCATCCACCGTACGACACCTAGCTCGGGTCTCAAGTTTGATTGTAGTAGTGAGTCCTATCTTCCAAGGAAGAATCACCATCCTTCTATCTAGGGCGTTTTTATCTATTTTACTTACTTTGAGAGTGAGCTCGAGAAGTGTCTTGGCCCCCGTCCTATCTTATGACTAGAGGCATTGTTGGACATCTTGTAAACCTCTTTATGTTTTATGATATGTGTTATGGTTAAAGTCTATGTTATGGATTGGCTATTTTTACTATCGTTCTGTGAGTTGGTTATGTGAAGTATGACTTGGCTATATGTTGTGATGGAAAGATCCTAAGTCCTGAATTACCTCCATAGCGTGAGTCATACTTACCCGTCCCTTAGTCATTATGTGTTATATGCTATATGAATTCATGCTAATCCCTTTCCTTAAGATATCCTCATAGCATGAGTCCTATTTTCCCATCCCATAGAACTATGTGTTTAATTTTGAATGTGCTTCCAAACTGATGATGTGAATTTTTGTATTTTGGGGCTTGTTTGGGGACTCTCGGGTTCCCATTTGTCGTGTTACTCCTAGACCCTAACTCAGGATCGTGATAGAGATGGTATCAGAACACTAGGTTTATAAATGGTCCTCGGAGTCCAACATGTCGCGTCAAGTATAGTCTTATACATAGGTTTGAAGCGCTCCATATCTATGGGTAGAAGGCTAAAAGGCATTTTAGGAAATGCTTCACTTTTTCATGATTCATATCATGCTATGGTATGTGTCTTAAGATTTCCTATCTCTATCCCTCCCTACCGAATAGGGAGAGTTACTATGGGCTCGTAATGCAATCCAGACAAAGGAGATGTTGTAGCTAATCTTATATATGAAGTCAAAAGGGAGTCAATGAAGGATGTGTGTTGTTTGACAAGCTTGGTCCTTTGGGTATTTGGATTTTTCATTGGTTGACTGATTATAATGAAAGGTTTGTCGAAGGTTTCTTATCTATTGCATCTATGTTGACCAAGTTAACTCAAAAGAAGGTCAAGTTCGTATAGTCAGATGAGAGTGATAAGGGTTTTTAGACGTTGAAAGATCGGGTTACATTGGCTCTTATTTTGACTTTACCGGATTGCTTAGGTAGGTTGGTGGTGTGTTGGGATGCTTCTCAGATTGGGTTGGGTTGTGTACTTATGCGACATGATAAGGTCGTAGCTTATGTGTCAAGGCAATTGAAGGTGCATGAGCAAAATTACTCAACTCGTGATCTTGAGTTATCAGGGGTGGTATTGGCTTTGAACATTTGTTTACGCTATTTGTATAGGGTGTATGCTGATGTTTTGCTAACCATTAGAGTTTGAAATATGTGTCCACTCAAAGGGATCTTAACTTGAGGCAAAGAAGATTGTTGGAACTCCTTAAGGACTATGACATGGGTATATAATATCATCTCGGTAAGGCAAATGTGGTAGTTGATGCTCTTAATAAGTTATCTAAGGGAAGTGTAGCTCATGTTGAGGAAAGGAAGGGGGAGTTGGCTAAAGATGTTTACCGTTTGGATAGATTGGGTGTTAGGTTGGCCGACTCTAACGATTATGGTATCCATGTTCACAGTGGGGCCGAATCTTTTGTGGTTGTTGATGTTAAGTCTAAGGAAGAATTAGACCCATCATTTGTGGGGTTTAAGAGGTTGGTTGGAGAAAATAAGATAGAGGTTTTCTCCCAAGGGGGAGATGGTGTAACACGGTACCAAGATCGATTATATGTTTCGAACGTTGATAGTCTTAATGATATGATCATGAGTAAAACCCATAACTCTCATTATTCTATTCATTCGAGATCTACTAAGAGATACTAAGGTTTGAGAGAAGTGTATTGGTCACATAGTTTGAAGAAGGATATAGCCAAGTTTGTATCGAATGCCCTAGTTGTCAACAAACGAAGGTAGAACACTAAGGACCTAGTGGTTTGAGTCAAGATATTGAAATTTCTACTTGGAAGTGGGAAGAGTCGAACATAGATTTTGTGGTTGGTTTGCTTCGAACCTGAAACCAATTTGATTCAATTTGGAGTACTATTAACCTGATGTCGGCTCACTTCCTATTGGTTGAGACTACTCTCAATATTGGGAACAATGTGAAGTTATGTAATTTGGAGTTGGTTGACTGGATCGTATGCCTTCTTGTATTATATTGGATTGTGATATCCGACTTACTTCTCACTTTTGGAAATCATCTCAAAAAGGGGCTTAGCCTTAGGGTGAAGTTAACCGTTTTTCACCATCGATCCATTGGGCAAGTCGAGAGCACAATTCAAACTTTGGAGGATATGACGAGGTCTTGTGTATTAGAATTCAAGGTTAATTGGAGTGATCATCTACCACCGATTGAGTTCTCTTACAACAATAGCTTTCATGCTAGCATTGGTATGACACCATTTGGGGCTTTGTATGGTTGAAGGTGTAGGTCTTTTGTGGGATGGTTTGAGTTAGATGAAATGACTTCTATAGGTTGGGAGTTAGTGTGGAGGCTATGGAAAGAGTGGGATTAGTTAGGGTAAAGTTGTAGATGGTTTGAAGTCATCCCAAGGTTTGGTTTAGATGTTGGAAAAAAGGAGCATAGATCTTGTATTGGTGATTGGGTATATGTGAAAGCCTGACCTAGGAAGGGTGTGATGCATTTTGGAAAGGAGAGCAAGTTAAATTCTCAATATGCAGGTTCTTATGAGGTCTTTTGAGTGGATTGGAAATGTGACTCATAGGTTAGAATTGCCTTTGGATTTGAGCTCTATTCACTGGTTCTTCATGTATCTATGTTGAGAAAATCGGTGGGTGATCATAGCATTATTGTGCCTTTGGAAGAGTGGAGTTGGAGGAGAACTTATCTTATGAGAAAATTTTGGTGGATATTTTTGGAGAGGCAAGTGAAGCGGCTTCGTTATAAGGACATGGCTTTGGTTAGGTGCATTGGAGAAATCGACACATGGAAAGTGCTATGTGGGAAGTTGGATCAAGTATGATGCCACGATACCTCTATCCTTTTCAATCTACTCAAGCCCATGGTATTAGGTTCTTCTTATTCTTAATGGTCCTAATTCTTTCGCTCTTGAGTCTCATGACATGGCATACATATATGTGCACTTATGATGTTTTAAAATGATTTGAATACATTTTGATACGGGTTTTAACGATTTGATGATTCCCAAATGGTGAATTATGCATTGTACCTTGTGTTTGGAAGTTTCCCGTTCTAAGTCAAGCCTTTCAATCCTTGTGTAACCATATTCGAGGACGTATGTTCCCAAGTGGGAAATGATGTAAGGATCCAAATTTTCATATAACTTTAGTGATGCTTGGAATTTGGTTCCGGAAATTCTTGGGCCAAGATGACACCTTATGGAAGCCTCCATGGGATGTGTAACCCTCTATATGGGACCCCAAAATAAGTTTAAAATCCTTCATTACTAATCGTTCTTAGTCTAAATACTTAGCTTCTCATTCACTCGCTCAAATGTTTGCCTAATCCTCTTTTCGAACTCTAATTTGTGGATTCCCGTAGTTACTCCAAGCTCAATCTAAGTTCACTTTCAAACCTTCAATTCAAGCTCATTTCTGTTATTTTAGGCCATCGTGGGTCTCCTATATCAAGCCAAGTTTGAAGAAATTTCATCAGCTATGTTTTTCATAAGTACCGATAAAAGGGTCAACTTTAAAGGGTCATGTTTATTAGCTCAAAAGGAACTGGGTATCTCATGACCTATCAAATTAAATCTCTTTGAATTAGTTTTCCAACACACTTGGTTTCACCTCATTTAGATTTTGGATGAAGAAGTTATGTCTGTTTTCGTAAATCTCCCCAGTGCTGTGTTCTCACCATTTCTCTAAGGCAAGACACACGAGACGTGTGGCATCCCACGAACCGTGAGGATGGACTTGGGCCTGAAATGACCATTTTTTGGCCAAGTAATATGCCATGACCATCCACACAAACTGTGTGGTGTGGCACGGGTCGTGAGGCTTCTGGAGTGAAAATTTTTCTAAGTGTTGAGCCAAGTTTCAATTTTCAGATTTTTGCCAAAGTGTAGTCTCACGCGCACTCCACACGACCCATGGAGTGTCATACGATCCTTGAGGCCTCAAGTGAGGGGACACTTTGTCATTTTTCTCTCTGTTTCATTAATGGTATTTTCATAAATTCGTTTATTTCTATTGGTCTTTTCGGATCTCCTATGCTATATAATGACTTTCTAAAGCCCTAGAACCCTATTCACATTTTTCACACACTCTCTCTCATTCAAAAGACTCTGTCAAATCCTCTCAAGGGTTCTTGAAGATTTTCAACTTGGGAATCAAGACACATTCAATTCTTCATCATTTTTTCTCTTGGGTTCTCTTCATCTTGTGAAAGTATGTGGGTTTTGATCCTTAGTTACTTCCATTTAAGGAGATCCAAACTATTTTTTAAGAAATCTACATGAATTTTGCTTACTTTAATGTGGGGTTTTAAATATTATGATTCCTTAAATTTCAATAATGAATTGGTTATGTTCATCTATGGATTTAAAGATGAATTAAGCTTTGAAATATTGATATACATTGTTATTCAGAATATTTGAATATGCATGGTCCTTAAATATTTGAATCTATGCATGGGTGATTAAATTATGATTTCAAATGTAGATTTAACTATGTTTTCACTTGAATAATTTCATATTATTTTGATGATTTTAGATTAAGTCTAAATTACCCCTGACACTCACATCTCATTCATATCATATGCATTTCATGAGCATGAATTTATGAAAATTATGAAGTGGGTTAAGCCCAATTATGCTGAGTATATGATTTTTGATAAGATTATGGTTATGACAATAATGTGATCACATATATGTCTCTTGATTATGGCTCTTTGAGCATCTTGGGTGCTTGCACAATCTTGTATATGAATGGGTTATTCCTATGTATAAGTATTATGATCATGGATTATGATTTGACATTTGAGCCTAAGTATGATGAATTATGAGTTATCGGTTATGTTTTGGCCTTTAAGCCTAAGAATGCATTGAAATGATTTGGAGAAAATGACTATTGCCCCCTTTGAAAGCAAGTGTGTGTGTGTGTTTGTATATATATATATATATATATATATATATATATATATATATATATATATATATACGTATATGTATTCTCGTAGGATTACGACTTAGCACCGATGGATGGAGGATTTGCTCTCTTTCATTGAACTATGTACCTAGCATAAGTTTCCTTTTCGAAATAAGAGTTGTTCCCGTAAGGAGAAGACATGATATGATATGACTTGATATGCTATATGTGCAAATCCTATCCGAAATGGGAGTTGTCCCGTAAGGAAGGCTACTTCATGTGGAATGGGAGTTGTCCCGTAAGGTGAAGTATGGTTTACCTTTGGCAAGTAGACCATCTCTTTATCGATGAGGGGATTTCATCAGGATTCCAGGTAATAGCTGGCTTGGTATTACTCATGTCGATTAAGGTCACATCCCCACTATATATATGAGCATCAAACATTTCATGCATCATTGGTTTCATGGCATCTTGTTATACTATTCTCTTGATTATATATTTTCTATATTATGTGCTCTTGTCATCTAACATTGAAATGTAGGTTTGGTAGTTACATGCATTGCAACATCATACTTAGTACATTTAAACGTACTAACGCATACTTTTGCCTACACGATATTACCATATAGGGACCGAGGACTTTGATCATCCACCGTACGACACCTAGCTCTGGTCTCAAGTTTGATTGTAGTGGTGAGTCCTATCTTCCAAGGAAGAATCACCATCCTTCTACCTAGGGTGTTTTATGTATTTTACTTACTTTGAGGGTGAGCCCGAGAAGTGTCTTGGCTCCCGTCCTATCTTATGACTAGAGGCATTGTTGGACATCTTGTAAACCTCCTTATATTTTATGCTATGTGTTATGTTTAAAGTCTATGTTATGGATTGATTATCTTGACTGTCGTTATGTGAGTTGGTTATGTGATTTATGGCTTGGCTATATGTTATGATGGAAAGATCCTAAGTTTCGAATTACCCCCATAGCGTGAGTCATACTTACCCGCCCCTTAGTCATTATGTGTTATATGCTATGTGAATTCATGCTAATCCCTTTCCCTAAGATATCCCCATAGTGTGAGTCCTACTTTTCCATCCCTTCGTACTATGCATTTAATTTTGAATGTGCTTTCAAAACGATGATGTGAATTTTGATACTTTGAGGCTTGTTTGGGGACTCTCGGGTTTCCATTCGTCGTATCACTCCTAGACCTAGATCCAAATTATGACAATAATGCATTTAAAAAATCACACTCATTTAATATGAAAAGGTGTTATTCAAATATTTATATTTTTTTCTTTTAATGTGTTTTTTCAAAAAATGAAAAATCATTTTTCATATGTACCTTTTAAAAATGAGAAAATAGTCAATTCCCCCATCCCCCAACCTAATACTTGATTCTCAATTGCACACCAATACTTTATGCGGATCCTATTACCCCCGAAGTATTTTAAAATATTGACACCCCCAAAATGTTCCCCCAAATCTTTGTGGCTTAGTATAATACACGTGTCCATTTATTCAGAATAAAATATAAAAATTTAAAAAATCATCATCAAAATCAATCAATTTTGAACCATTTCATTTTTCCTCCATTTTATTCATCTTCCTAAATCACTCCATTTTTCCTCCATTGTTTCCATATCTCTCATCTCCTCCAACCTACCTCCATCACACTCATTCTCCTCCACCTTTCTTCTTTCTTTTCGGTCACTTATTTTCACAAAATCCAATTATCATTATTGAATTCGATAAAATTGATATGGATGTTGAATTTTTCTATTATGGTCTCTTACTGTCATTAATGTGTTTGAAGGTAGTTTTTCACCTGTTAGTTCTCTAATTAACATTCTTGATGGATCTGAAGTTAAAGTTTATGTTGCCAAATCTCAAATTCTAATACCCACTTTGAGTCTTTATGATTAAAAAAAAGATGAAATCACTTCCCATTTTTGTTGGAGTTCACAATTAAGAGGAGTCTGTTGTGATGTTGAAAAATAGAAATTCTTATGAAAATGAATTTTCTTCCCATTTTTGTTGGAGTTCACAATTAAGAGGGTATGTTGTGATGTTGAAAAATAGAAATTCTTATGAAAATGAATTTTCTTCTTAGAATTTTAATTGAAAAGTGACAACTAAGTAGTTTGATGGCTAGAATTGATGAAGCAAGATAAATGTAAAGAAAAGTGCAAAGAAAATATGAAGAAGAAGATGAAGTGTGGGGTGGAATTATTGGGGGGGAGGGAGGGGTTTATTTCAGATCTGAAGTTTAAAAAAAAAAGAGAAGAGAGAAGAGAGATTATTTAAAGTAAAGTTTTGATTAATGAGTATGTTGTTTTTAAAATTAGGTTTAATTTATTAGATGTGTTCTCAATAAGTTTATTAAAGAATTATTTGTTCATAAATTACACTAATTACCGCAAAATTTTTTTTGTCAAACCTCCATTGATAAAGCTTCAACAATAATAATGGTGGAGGAATATATTTAAATAAATATATATAGTAAGAAAGAAAGAAAAAGAAAAAGAAAAGAAAACGAAATAAAAGAAAAAATAGGCAGTTCACTCTCTCAAAGAGAGTGAAAATACATTCTCTATGCCAACTCAACACTTAAGGGGTAATTTAATTCATCTTAAAATAGTTTAAGGGGCTAATAGGTCTTTCGTGAAGTATAAGTGTGTAGTTGAAAATCCGACTATAGGTTAGAGGCTTATTTGACTATTTTCTCTTTTAAAAATCCAACAATCTCTGCTTGAATATAACATTCTCATGTTGTTCATTCTATTGAGTTGTTGCCGCTATTTATTTATTTTTCTATCTAGGCTTAGAACATTAAATGACTAATTAATACCAAATTAAGTATATAACTAATTAGATAGGAATACAAAATGTGCATAACTCAAAGACTAAGCTCACACATCATATCTTACACATTCCATGAACCAACAATGTTGGAGCAAGAAGCTCGGATATGAGTTTAGTTAAACGTACTAAATATTTTTTAAATAATGTATTTGTATTAACAAGTTTATCTAATGTGTACATATTAAGTCTATAATTTAGTTATTAACATTTAAAGTTGTCATTATAAAATTCATAAGATTAAAATTTTAAATTAGTCTTTACCCACATACTGAACTCTTTCCTTTAAGATAAAGTTAAAAAGTCATAATTCTAGAAATGACTAGATTTTCACTTGGAAGACATGATGATAACGAAAAAGGGCCCAATAACCCCACAAACAGGCCTGTTCCCAAGAGACAGAGGACTTTTGCTAGAACTTTCTCTTGTGCTGATTTTTGTCGTCGACAAGAACAAGAACATGAAAGAGAGAGGGAGAGGGAACAAAGGTTTGTTGAGAAATAAGAAGAGGAGGAACATGAGGTTTGGGACTCGCAATCGAAATATAATTTGAGGGGGAATTTCTGATGGGGTAATGAATAGAGAGTCAAAGTTCATGATTCGGAGGTTTCAAAAGGGAACAAGTCCATTTCTGTGGAGGACCACCAAGATCATGATTTGGAGGGTTCAATAGGAAATGGGTGAACTTTTGTGACATTATTGGATTCAGATGCGCTTGATTGCCCTATATGCCTTGAACATCTCTCTGTTCCTGTCTTTTATATTTTTTTCTTTTCACTGTTATTTATGTATGTATGTTGGAATTAATCATGTAGGGAGATTTCTCTATTTTATTTTGATGTTTTTCAATGAAATGATCTAATTTATGATTGGAACACAAGAAGTTTATGGCTATAAAAGAAGTGTAGAAGGAGGGTAGAGTGTACACAAAATTTAGTCCTACCTCGTAGAGGCAACAACATAGGGAGTTTGTTTCCAAAAGACCCTTAGCTCAATTGGCTCAGATGTATCTGCCCCTGGTAAAAGAAGAAAATAATAGATATAGCATAACTGCTAAACAGTGGAGACAGTTTTAGAAAATAAAATACAAATGTAAAGCAGGCATAGCGAATAATAGAGAAGTCATTAGGAACCTTTCAGTTTTGTACTGAAAGAGTACATAGTATGGATATATTTGAAAGTTGAAAATTAATGACTTCTCTATTATTTGCAATGTCTTCTTTACGTTTGTATTTTAATTTTTAAAACGACCTCCACTGTTTAGCAGTTATACTATATTTATTGTTTTCTTCTTTTACTAGGGACAGATATATCTAAGCCAACTGAGTTAAGGGCCTTTCAGAAACAAATCCCCTATTTTGTTGCCTTACGAGGTAGGGCTAAATTCTGTGTACACTCTACCTTCCCCCCTCCCCTCCCCCCTCCCCCCTCCCCTTCCCGTTAGATTAACAAAAGAGACAAATTCTACACCTCCTTTACAACAATAAACTACTTGTGCACTACACAAATCATGGTCATTTCATTAAAAAAACGTCCAAGTGAAATCGAGAATTCTCTCTACATAATTAATTCCAACATATATACACAAATAACAGTAAAAAGAAAAAAACCTGAAAGACTGGAACAAAGTGATGTTCATGACATATAAGGCAACCCGGATCCAGTAACATCAAAAAAGTTGACCCATTTCCCTTGAACCCTCCAAATCACAATCTTGGTGGTGCTCCACCAAAATGGATATGTCCCTCTTGAAACCTCTGAACCACGAACTTTCACTCTCTGTTCATTGCCCTATCAGAATTTCCCCTCAGATTCTTATTCCGATTGCGAGTACCAAAAATCCTTATATTCCTCCTCTTTTTCTTCCTCAGCAACCCTTTCTTCCCTCTCTCTTTCCAATTCTTGTTCTTGTCGACGACTTTCTAACGTTGGCACAAGAGAAAGTTCCGACGAAAGTCCTCCGTCTCTTGGGAACAAGCCTGCTTGTGGGGTTACTAGGTCCTCCTTCATTGTCATCTTCTCTTCCAGATGAAAATCTCGCCATTTCTAGAATTATGATTTTTAACTTTATCTTAGAGGAAGGAGTTCAGTACGTGGATAAAGGCTAATTTGAAATTTTAATCTTATGAATTTTGAATTTTATAATAGCAATTTTAACTATGAATAACTAAATTCTAAACTTAATATATATACATATTAGATAAACTTTTAATACAAATACATTATTTATAAAAGAAAAAAGACACAAAGTCACACTGATGTCCCAAATTTTAAAAAAAATACCTTAACTCTGCGAGCGTCGTATTACCCCCCTAAACAATTTTAAACTACTGTTATTATATCATGTTTTGTCCACCTGGCATAGAGAGTGTATGCACCCTCTTTAAGGAGAGTGAAAAAACTTAAAATAATGATATAACTTTATTTTTATAAGTATTTTGTTAAAAAAAATTGTTTTCTTGTTTCACTTATTATTTTGACTTTTTTTCTTTATTAACTTTCATTTTTTCCTTCTTTTTCTTCTTCAAAAATTCATTGTCATCTCCATTGAAGCTCCCCACTTTCATTATCACCATTTTTATCACAACTCCACCCTTCTTCTTGTACTATTATTAGTTTAAATTTCTTCAATTTTAAAATTTTACCTAAATATTTTTTTACATTTCAAACAATTTGAATAAACCCATTAGATTTTTAAGAGGCTTATATAGTATCATTTAGTTTTTTTAATTTGAGTTTCAAATAGACTTCTTCCAATGTTTGAGGTATTCATTGATTCTTTTAAAATTATCTTTCTAATTTTGAAGTTGTGACAAGGAGATAAATTGTTTGATGATTGCTTCAAAATTTTGAATTTGCTTAAGAAAATAATTAGTTTTTTCATCAATAACTCAACAAAGTCTTCAAAATAGTATGATTTTTATTCTAAAAAAATTATTGAGAAAAAAGAAAGTTGATTGAAGAAGAAGAAGAAGAAGGGAGAAATTGGGGGGCGAGGGGCTGCTTAGCTCGAGGGGATGAAGGTGAGGGTGGGAGGTGAAAAAGAAGAAGAAGAAGAAAGAAAAGGGTTGAGGGCGAGGGAGGGGGAGATTAGTGGGAGGTAAAGTGGAATTTAATATTAAAGTTAATAAAAATTCAAGTCAAAAAAGTAAGAGAGGGAAAAAAAGAATAAAGAAAAACTTCAAATAAAAAATTCTAATTTAAATTAATTTACACATGGCGTGTATTGAGTGGTGTGTGATACCACTTGCTTTGTAAAATTTGGGCCGGGTTAAAAAATGATGTAATAATGTCGATTTATAATTATTTGGGGGATAATAAGATGCCCTCATAGTTAAAGTGACTTTTTGGAAATTCAAGACAATTTCAGGGTCACTTTATGTCTTTTCTCTTTATAAAATATTTAATAAGTTTAACTCAACTCATATCCGAGCTTCTAGCTCCAACATCATTAGTTCATGGAATGTGTAAGATATGGTTTGTGAGCTTAGTCTTTGAGTTATGCACCTTTTTGTATTCCTACATAATGAGTTATATACTTAATTTGATATTATTTTGTCATTCAATGTTCTAAGCCTAGACAGAAAAATAAATAAATGGTGGCAACAAGCAACAACTCAATGGAATGAACATCATGAGCATGTTACATTCAAGTAGAGATTGTTGGATTTTTAAAATGTACAAATAAAAAATGATTTTTCTTTTTAAAAAACACATTAAAAGAAAAATGTAAATATTTGAATAACACATTTTCACATTAAATGAGTGTGATTCTTTTTTAATGCATTTTTCTTTACAGATGAGTTATGAACTCCTCTAGCTTGTGGTAGTTTATTTTTTCTTTGTTTGGAACCCTTAGGAAATAGCTGCAACTCTTGTGTATGCATCGAATAAATTCGCTTATGTTCAGTAGCACGCAAACTATACTAGGCAAGCTCATGCGGTATGGCTAGTTGATTGAGAAGATGTTGATTAGAAAAATTCGAGTACAGACCTCCCTCAGTATCACCTATTGCATCAATTTAGTGACCTTACACTATTACTTAGGAAGAAGATTATTATGTGCTTAATAGATTTGAATTGTGTTTGGTATGGGGGAAAATATTTTCATTACGAAATAAGTTGATTTTTGACTCATTTTCTCATGTTTGGTTAGTGAGTGGAAAATTTTCTATTGTTTGGTCAGTTAATGAAAATACTTTTTAGAAAATATCTTTTATCTTTGGCAAAGTATAAAATATTTTTTAAGAAAATAAATTCTAACATGAAAATCAATCCCAATAATCGATTCGGAGGTCTACCCCGCTACCTATTGTGGGACCTAACCCAACTTCTAACGAATATTTGTCTTTTAAATTTAGACTCGACTCCAACAGGAATCCGACACCAAACCTAACTTTCAAATAATTCTTTTTTTAAAAAAAATAATTTTTTGGGGGGATGAGCAGGGTAAGGGTTAGGAGGGTTAAAAAAAATAAAATTATCAAATCTAAGTTATTTTGAATGATAATTTTCTTTGGGGAGTGGGGGTGGGGGTAGGGTGCTGGTACGAGGGAAGAGGCAAAAAACTAAAATTTTTAAAATTTAAAATATCTTTTAAAAATAATCTTTTAATTTTTAGGGCGGAGGGGGTGATGGTAGGGAAGGTCGGGATAGGGTATGGGATTTAAAAAATAAAACTTTCTTAATTTGAAATATTTATCAAAAAAAATTTTAATCTTCTCTTTGCTGAGGTGGAGGGGGCGCTAGTTGGTGAGGGGAGAGGTGAGTCTGGTAGGGTCTTGGAACAGGGGGTTAAAAAATT
>JAOTQR010070688.1:0-21849 GCA_025774065.1 Solanum ossicruentum | reverse complement strand
TACAGTAAAGGTAAAGTGATATAAAGAACATAAAGTACTCGATCCCAAAGTATAACTAAAGGTGGTCTCTTATTCTACACTAGTGCATGGTTTCATTTGAGTTGTTATTTCATATACAGTATTTGCTGCCTTACATATTCAGTACATTATCTCGTACTGAGTCCCTTCCGGGGACCTGCATTTCATACTGCAGGTACAGGTGCTGCAAGATCTCCCCAGTAGGAGTAAAGGATATTCAGCTGTTATTTCCCAACTCCAGGTTGTTCCGAAGTTTTGAGTGTGTTTAGAGTTTATGTGTTTGCATTATACAGTTAATTCACACGGGGCCTTTCCCGAACATATGTAGATACTTTCTCTTATTAGAGGCTTTGTAGACTGTATAATCTAATGTGTGGTCATGTCTCGTACTTTAGACACCGTGGCCCGAACGGCCTAGCTATATACATCTCCTTTTAGCTTGTTAGTACCATTTATCTCCTTAGGAGCATGCCAAACATAGATATTACTTATAAAATGTATCCAATGTGTAAAGATATAGATTGGTGCTCCCTAGCCTTATCGGCAATGGGTGCCAGTCCGCCCTAACCAGACTTTGGGGCGTGACACTTAGAGATGCTAAAATTATGGAGTTTATGAATTTGAGACAAAGGTCTATGAGTGTGAGGGAGTATGCCCTCAAGTTCAATCAACTCTCTAAATATGCTCCCTACTTGGTTGCCCACCCAAGTTCTAGAATGAACAAGTTCGTGATGGGTGTATTCGATTTGGTGAGTGAAGAATGCCAGTCTACTATGTTGATTAGTGACATGGATATGTCCCGTTTGATGACCTATGCCGAACAGATGGAGGAGGAAAAGTTGATGAAGGGGAGGAGTAATGAGGCCACGAGGGCCCATTTTGAGGGAAAGTTCCAAAGTCGAAAGGTTGGCTGGTTCCATCAAGTCCAAGGGTCTTCTCATGCTTCTAATAGGGGGTTTTCCAATGACTTCCTAAGGCCCAAGGTGTTGGTGGTGTGGCTCTTAATAATGAGTGTGCAAGATGTGGTAGGGCTCAAAGGGACCTATGTTTGAGAGACACTAATGCATGTTATTGATGTGGGGAAGTGGGTCATAAAAAGATTGATTATCCTCGTGACCATAACAAAGGTGAGGAGGTTCGTGCACAAGGTGCAAATGTGGTTCTTTGGGGAGAGGTGGCCAACAAGGTGTTACCTCAAGGCACAATTGGTTCTATGCACTCCAAGGGAGGCAAGGAGTTGAGGAGGTTCCCAATGTCATCATTGGTATGTTAAAAGTGTTTGATTTTGATATGTATACATTGATTAATCTGAGTGCCACTCTTTGTTTTGTTACCCCTATTGTTGCCAAAAAGTTTCATGTGTAGCCCGAATTATTGTGTGAGTCGTATGAGGTGTCTACTCCTATTGGTACATCTATTATTGCTAGAAAGGTTTATATAAATTGTCATTTGTATTTTGCATCAGATTTTTCCTTGTGAGCTTGTTGAGTTGGAAATGGTGGATTTTGATGTCATACTTGGGATGAATTGGTAGCATTCATACTACGCCTCTATTGATTGTAGAACTCATAGTCTCAAATTCCAATTCCTAAATGAACCCATTCTTGAGTGGGAGAATCATGATATGTTGGTCAAGGGTAGATTTATCTCTTGCATTAAAGCCCATAAGTTGATCTCTAAGTGGTGTCTTTATCATCTTGTGATGGTTAGGGATATGAAGTCCAAGGTCCTTCCTATAGAATCAGTTCCAAATGTAAATGAGTTCCTTGATGTCTTTTCCAAATGACCTTCTCGGTGTTCCTCTCGAAAGGGAAATAGATTTTGGTAAAGACCTCCTTCCCAGTACTCAACCCATTTCTATTCCGCTTTACCGAATGGCCCCAACGCTGTTAAAGGAGTTGAAGGAGAAATTAAGGGATTTATTGCAGAAGGGTTTCATTAGGCCTAGCCAATCACCTTGGGGTGCACCAGTGTTGTTTTTGAAGAAGAAGGATGGGTCCTTTAGAATGTGTATTAATTACCGACAACTCAATAGGGTCACCATAAAGAATAAGTACCCTCTTCCAAAGATTGATGATTTTTTTGACCAATTGCAAGGGGCTAAACACTTCTCTAAGATTGATCTTTGATCCGGGTACCATCAAGTGAAGGTAAGGGAGTGTGATACTCCTAAGATGGCCTTCCGATCTAGGTATGGGCATTATGAGTTTATTGTAATGTCCTTTGGGTTGATTAATGCACCGACTATCTTCATGAATCTTATGAATAGGGTCTTCAAACCCTTCCTTCATTCATTTGTTGTGGTCTTCATTGATGATATTTTGATCTATTCACATAGTAAGGAGCACATATGAGTCATTTGAGTGCTGTGCTACAAAGATTGAGGGAAGAGAAGTTGTATGCCAAGTAAAATGTGAATTTTGGTTAAAAGAGGTTTCCTTTATAGGTCATGTGGTGTCAGGGGATAGTATTAAGGTGGATCCCAATAGGATGGATGTAATTAGGAATTGCATTAGACCATTGACCCCGTTAGATATTAGGAGCTTCTTCGGCTTACGGGTTACTACCGAAGGTTTGTGAATGAGTTATCTTCTATTGCTTCCCCTATGACCAAGTTGACTCAAAAGAAAGCCAAACTTGTGTGGACCGATGAGTGTGAGAAGAGTTTCCAAACATTGAAAGATAATCTTGTCACCGCTCCTATATTGTTATTACCGGAAGGGCTAGAAGGGTTTGTGGTGTATTGTGATGCTTCAGGGGTTAGTTTGAGTTGTGTGTTGATGCAAAATGGTAAGGTGATAGCCTATGCTTCTAGGAAACTCAAAGTGCATAAAATGAATTATCCTACCCATGATCTTGAATTAGCTGCCGTGGTCTTTGCCTTTAAAATTTGGTGTCACTATCTGTATTGGGTGCATATTGATGTGTTCACCGATCATAAGAGTCTCCAATATGTCTTCACTCAAAAAGATCTCAACTTGAGACAAAGAAGGTGGTTAGAACTTCTTAAGAATTATGATATGAGTGTGTATTATCATCCCGATAAGGCTAATATGGTGGCCGATGCATTGAGTAGGGTGTCCATGGGTAGCCTAGCTCATGTTGATGATAGTGGCAAAGGGGTGGCTAGGGAGGTCCATCGGTTAGCTAGATTAGGAGTTAGGTTGGAAGTGGTGGATAATGGTGGTGTTGTTGCTGTTGATGGTTCTAAATCTTCATTGGTTTAGGAGGTGAAAGCTAAGAAAGAGCTTGACCCCGCTTTGTTAGAATTGAAGGCATTGGTAAAAGATGGAAAGGTGGAGGTTTTCTCCAAAGGGGGAGATGGTATCCTTAGATACCAAGATAGGTTGTGTGTGCCTTGTGTTGATGGCTTGAGAGAAAAGATTCTTGATGAGGCTCATGGTTCTTCCTATTTTATTCACTCCCGTTCTACTAAGATGTATAGAGATTTAAGAGAGGTGTATTCGTGGGTAGGTATGAAGAGGGATATCGCCAAATTTGTTTCCAGTTGTCATAGTTGTCAACTAGTCAAAGCCGAGCCAGAACGATCGAGTGGCGTAACACAAGACATAGATATTCCTACTTGGAAGTGGGAGTAGATTAATATGGATTTTGTGGCTGGGTTTCCACAAGACTTGAAAGGGTTTTGATTCCATTTGGGTGGTGGTTGAGAGGATGACAAAATCAGCTCATTTTCTACCGGTTAAGACCATATATGGGGCTAAAGATTATGCTAGGCTGTATATTCATGACTTGGTGAAGTTGCATGTGGTTCTTCTGTCCATCATATCAAATCATGGTGCTCAATTTACTTCATATTTTTGGAGGTCCTTTCAAAGGGGTCTTAGTATAATAGTTAAACTTAGTACGACCTTTCACCCTCAAACGGATGGCCAAGCCGAAAGAACTAGTCAAACACTTGAGGATATGCTTAGGGCTTGTGTATTGGAGCTTAAGAGTAGTTGGGATGATCATCTTCTACTGATTGAGTTTGCCTATAACAAAAACTATCATTCTAGTATCAGTATGGCCCCCTTTGAGGCTCTTTATGGTAGACGTTATAGGTCACCAATTGGGTGGTTTGAAGTTGGAGAGGTGGCTTTGTTGGGACCAGATCTGGTTAAGGAGGTTCTTGAGAAGGTTAGGATAATTAGAGAAAGGTTGAAGATGGCTAAAAATCACCAAAAGTCCTATGCCGATGTGAGGAGAAGGGATCTTGAATTCAAAGCTGGTGATTGGGTTTATTTGAAGGTGTCGTCTTTGAAGGGTGTAGTTCATTTTGGTAAGATAGGTAAGTTGAGTCCAAGATATGTGGGTCCTTATAGGATAATGAGGAGGATTGACACGGTAGCTTATGACTTGGAATTGCCTAGTGAGATGGATTTGGTTCATCCGGTCTTTCATGTATCCATGTTGAGGAAATGTGTGGGGGACCCTAATGCTATTTTGCCTCTTGATGTTGTGGGTGGTTGAAGACAATTTGACTTATGAAGAGATTCTGGTTCAGATTTTGGATAGACAAGTGAAGAGGTTGAGGAACAAGGATGTGGCTTCCGTTAAGGTCCTTTGGAGGAACCAACAAGTTTAAAGTGCTACATGGGAGGCCGAAATTAATATGAAAAAGCAATATCCTTTCCTTTTCCACTCCAGTCAAGCATAAGGTATTATTCTAAGTCCCCTAAGTGATTTCAAGTCTTAAGTTCAACCCTCATGTCATTGCATACATTTATGTTTAAATTGACAAGTTCATGATGATTTTACACTTATGTTGAGATTTTTGAATTGATGTTTGAGTGCATTATTGCATCCTTATGTGGGCTGAAATTGTCATCTTTACGACTGTCATATAAATTTCTTTAACATTCGGGGATGAATGTTCCAAAGGGGGAGATATTGAAACAACCCTAAAAAGTGTCGGAAAATATGCCTTGGAAGTGTCCAGAATCAAAATTTTCATATATCTTAAAATATGTGCATGATATCAAAAATCTGACTTTATATTCTTGATCAGGGGATCAAATTTGTGGCAAATGGGTCTAACCTCAATTTTAGAGCAAACGAATTGCAATTTCATTTTAACAAAATTTTGATTTCCAGAAATGATCTATGATAGTGCCACAATGCGTAGCCGTCGCGGACCTATGTAATTTTTCCTCCGCGATAGGTCTACGTCGCGGACCAAATGCGGACCTGTGTATTGTTGCCAGTGATTTTTATCTCGGTCCAAGGCTTTTGGGTCTTTGGCCTAAGCCTTCCCATGCATGAAAATATCAATACTTAGTCATATTTCACCCTTATATCATACAAGACCTTCCCCAATATCTCTC
Organism: Solanum ossicruentum; assembly: GCA_025774065.1. NCBI lineage: Eukaryota > Viridiplantae > Streptophyta > Magnoliopsida > Solanales > Solanaceae > Solanum > Solanum ossicruentum. The sequence goes on along the minus strand of JAOTQR010070688.1, from coordinate 16,504 downwards.
AAACACTTAGACAAATATTTCACCCTAAATTCTTGTCCTAAAACTCAATCCGTATCTTAAGGTTTTCATTCAAGCTTCAAGTCTTCATTTCAAATCTTCTTTATGAAATTCTGCAAAACTAAGGTATGTGGGTTTCAACCATTGGCTCCTTTCACCTATGGTACCCAAGCTTCCTTTTTACCTAAGATACATGTTTCTAAGTTGATTTTACATATGGGTTTTCTATTATGAATTTGACTATGAACTATGTTGGGGTTTTATAAAAGTATGACTATTTAAACATGTTTTGAGCTATGGATCTTAGATCTATCTTAAGATTGGATGAAGGGTTTTGATGTATATTGTGTGATGGTGTTACCAAGTATTGGTGGGATGATTTACTTTAAGATTTCTTGCATGATTTCACTCTTTAATTGCATAGTTTTACACTAGCATTGCACACCCACCAAATATTTGTTAAAATATCTGGTTATGCTTTCTTGAGGAACTAAAGGTCCAATGCATGTCTTATGAGTTGATAACTTTATGATGATGAAAGGAATGTATGTATATGATATTCTCCTATGTAGTGTTGGAATTTGACCATGCCCTACTCGGGGGTTTAAGAGCCCGGGTAACCATGTTGAGGGGTTTGTCCTTGAAAATCGGGTTAAGGGGTTTGTACCTCAAACACATGGGTGGTAGGGTGAGACAGTGCACCAACCAATCAAGGGGTTTGTACCTTGACAATCGGGTTGAGGGGTTTGTTCCTCAATTACCATAGGTGGTAGGGTGAGACGATCCGCCAACCAATCAAGAGGTTTGTACCTTGGTAAACTATGAACTCTATAATGACGGTCTCTTCTTGCACATGTATTATGTTCTATGTAAACATGATTTACTTCAAGCATCTTCTATTCATGCCATATTGTTATATGCTATTCATTCCATATACTTATGCATTTTGATTATGTTGCTTATCTCTTGTTGCATTGCATCCTACATAATTAGTACATTCAAACGTCCTAATGCATACTCTATGTCTACATGATATCACCATGTAAGAACTAGATCCCTACTTAAGCATCTTCCTCCACGTGGATAGTACAATTTCTCTCAAGCATTTGGTGAGTACTCCATTCTGCAGATGACGTTTATGATCTCATTCTATGTTCTAAGACTATCCTTCTTTTATGTATGTATTGACTATGAGGGTGTGCCCAGTTGCTTGTCTTGGTCCTCGCTCTTATCTATGTAGTAGAAGTGTCGTTGGACATGTTATGTATTGAACCTTGACTCTCTTGTTTGGATGCTTATGTTATGAACTTATCCCTTTAGCCCCTTTTTTCTTATTTCTACTCTTATTAATTTTTTAATTGCTTCTGCGACCAGTGATATGTAATGATATGTTAAGAGACTTATTTGGGGTCCCTTCAGGTTCCCCATTCGCCATATCACGTCTAGGCCCTAGGCTTGGGTCATGACAATTCTCAATCTACAAGGTCAAAATATAATATGTGTTTATGTAGCTATTGGGTAAAACACATCTTCTGTGGCCCAGGTAGTAAATACTTTACAGGAAAGGGGAGCGATGGCCCTAGGTGGCGAAGAGCCAGCATCGAGGTGCCAAACCTTCCCGTCGGTGTGTGCTCTTGGGGAAGATCATCCTGTTATCCCTAGAGTAACATTTATCCATTGACCGACGACTCTTACACTCGGCACCATCAGATTTCTAAGGCTGACTTTCGTCCCTGCTCGGCAGGTGGTTCTTGCAATCAAGTTCCCTTCTACCTTTACACTCGAGGCCAATCTTTGTCCGGCTCGTGGAACCTTTGCACGCCTCCATTACATTTTGGGAGGCCTATGCCCCATAAAAACTATTTACCTGAGACTGTCCCTTGGCCTGTAGGTGTGTGTGTGTGTATATATATGTTGTATTGTATTGCATGCCTGCATACTTAGTACATTCAAATGTACTAATACATACTTTATGCCTACAAGGTGACTATCCTCCTTCTCATCCTTATGGCTAGATCTGAATTGCTTACAGAGTCAAATTGGGTGAGTCCTCATGCTTTGGGGACTGAACCTATTTTCATCTAGCTTATATATTATGTTGAGATTGTCATTATTTTTATTTGAAAGTGATCTTGAGACATATCTTAGCTTCCACCTTGTTTATGATTTAGAGGTTTTTTAGATATGATGTATGAATCTATGACTTATGTACTTCTTGTTCTCTTATGCTTCAGTTTATGACTATGCTTAGCTTCCACCTATATATCTTCATTATTTACCTTGAATGCTTATGATATGCTAAGAAGGGTAGTTTGGGATTCCTTTAGGAATGTTATTCACCGTGTTACACCTATGATTTAGCTTAGCTCATAACAATGAGGATGTGATTGCAAATTTTTTCAGTCAAATTACCAGCTAGGATTTCATTATCCCACCCATCTCCATTGAATAGTTGATGGATTGATTCAACCTGATTTAGATCTTGAGAAATTAGAACTTTAAGATGTAATGCACCTAATTATGTCCAATTGTGAAACCACACACTTGCATGTCCTTCCATTATCCCCCACCAAATATCTTGATTAAAGATATCCCTAACCTATAACATGGCTTTCCACACTTGTGGACCACCTCCCCAATTTACAACTTGTAGTATGTGCCTCTTACTATACTTGTTCCACATGAAATTAGACCACAGAGTACTGGCAGTTCTAAACTTACACCTAAGTTTATCAAATAAGGCTTTAGAAACATAAAAAAGAGATCTAAATCCCAATCCACCCTCCTCCTTAGGTAGACAAATGTCATCCCATGAAATCTAATGAATAGTTCTACCCGTCTCCATGAAATTCCATAAATATATTTGCAAAGATTATATAAATTTCATAAATAACACATTTAGGTGGATTAATAACAAATAATATTAACACTATTTTCCCTTCAAAAGATAGAAGCTTCCTTTCGACAAATGCCATTTATTGTAAATTTTCTTGATCAGCTCTATAAAATGAATTTTCTTCTTTTTAGCATACCCAATAGGACACCCCAAGTATATCAAATGAAAAATCCCTTTAACAAAACATGTAATTTCCTCAACCAGTTGGATCGATGAATGGGCATCTTTCTTACCTAAATAAAAGAAACTCTTTTCTTTATTTATGAGCTGCCCAAATTGTTGTTCATAAAGCTTCAAAGTATTCATGATCAATTAAAGAGAGGTTTCATTGGTTGCCGTAAAGATGATTATACCATCAACATGTGATAAACGATTCAATTGCTCAGTCCATTTAGGTAGTTCATATCCCCTAGAATTACAATTAGTAAACTACTGATTCAAAGCTCTCTATTACACCATAATAGTCATAATAAACATAGTGGGTGATAAAGGATGTCCTTGTTTTACTCCTCTTATTAGAATGAAAGAAACCATAGGCCTAACCATTTATTAGAAACAAAATATCAGCTAGCAATCATACTTCAAATCATGTCAAGAAAAATAGATCCAAAACCAATCTTTTTCCAAGACTTTGATCAAGAAACACCACTCTACTCTATCAAAACCCTTAGCCATGTCTAGTTTGATGATCACAAAGTCTATTTCTCCTCAATCTAATGTCAGTAACAATTTCTTGAGCCAACAAGATATTTTCTGTAATGTTCCTCCCTTTAACAAAACTAGATTTATTCTGAAAAATCAACCTTGGCAGGAAACTTTTCAATTTATCATGGACTAATCTAGAGTAGCTTTATTAATAAAATTGCTTAGACTAATTGGTATAAGATAGGGAAAGGATAGTACATTATCCTTTTTATGTAATGACATCAAATTAGAATGGTTAATAGATTTAGGCAAAGTAGCATCTCAAAAAGGGGCATGAACCACCTTAATCACTTCAGAACCTACTATATTCCAATAGTGTTGATGAAAGCACCCTGAGAAACTATCAGGGCCACGAGAATTATCTACACTTAGTTCAAAAATCACTCTTTTTATCTCGACATCCTTAGAAAATTTAATTAAACCTTTATCATCTTTCACTAAAATTTGAGGTAGAATAAACAACAACAGAGAATAGTCATCAAAATTGACACCACTAGTAAATTATTTTCTGAAAAACTCAATCTGTTCTTCTACAATTTTCGCTTCTGACTCGGGCCAATACCTACTAGACTTTAGGATCCTTTAGCCAGCCTTTTCCTTCTTCCTCTAACTAGAGAGTCAAAAAAATTTGTTTTCCCGTCCCCTTCATAAATCAATGAGCACTGCTTTTTGTCTCCAAAATTATCTTCAAAGTGTAAGTATAATTTCAATTCAGCATGATCCTGTTAAAGAATACTTCTATTAATAGGTAATGGATCTCTTTGGAACAAATCCTCTTTGATATTCACAATCTCTTCACTAATAACCAGCTGTTTGAAAATATCTCCAAATTTATCTTTACTCCACTTAGTCAATGCCTTATTTGTTCTTTCTTGCTTCAGTTTCAACTATAGAAAAATATCAACTAAATTCTCTGCCAACCAATTTTTCTACACTACTTATAATAAATCATCTCGTTCAGACTTAAGAAACTTGAAAGGTTTAATAAAAGAAGCATTATTAGGCCCAAAGGATAGTAATAATGGGGTATGATCTGAACTAGTTCTAGAAAAGTATTATAAACTAGTATTATCTTATAAATTTAGTAATAAATGATTTATTACCACTCTATTTAACCTCTTAAAAATGCATTTACTATGCACCCTTCCACTCCACCAAGTAAAAGGATTCCCAGAAAACTGAATATTAAAAAGCTTACTATAGTGAATACATTCATAAAGTCCTCATACTCCTGAGGGTAAATAGGTAACCCTCTAATGTTTTCTTCAGCCCCAAAAATCATATTGAAGTCTCTTAAACCAACCAAGGCAGTGACATAGATTAAAATTTTCATTAGCAGAACATTTAGCATAAACTAAAGATATTAAAATTTGAGAATCATTTTCCAGTGTGAGTTGTAATGTCAATTGTTGCTCTGTATCAGCAATAAGATATATTTGGACATGCTAAACAACAACAACAACTACACACCCAATGGAGTCCCATAAGTGGAGTCCAGGAGAGTAAATTATACACAGACCTTACCACTATCTCATAGAGATAGAAAGGCTATCTTCCGAAGACCCTTGTCTAAAAAATATCAAGCCCTAAAAGCAAAAGATACTAGATATGAGAAAAAATGACTAAAGTAGAAAGTAAATGATAATATATAAATACCACAAAAAGTAAAAAATATAAGATAGACAATAACAACACAAGATATAAAGACACAATCAATTCTACTAACACACTATATCACAAGGTTAGGCATCATCCTACCTCCACTAGCCTATTAATCTTTTACCCTAATACTGGACCTCCACTCCTTTCTATCTAAGGTCATGTCTTTGGTGAGATGAAATTTTATCATATCTTGTCTAATAATCTCCCTCCAACACTTTTTGATCTGCCTCTACCTCTCCGTGTAACTCCTAAACCCAACCTCTTGCACTTCTTAATAGAATTGTCGACACTTTTTCTCTACATATGCCCAAACCATTACAATCTCGATTCCCTTATCTTGTCTACCATAGAGGTCACCCCTAACTTCTCTATAACAACTCGAACTAGGGCTATGGTAGTCACACGATGAATGAGATATCCGAAGGCACTTCACCCAAGTCATCTAAGCATAATAAGCATTCATAGGCATTAGACAAAAACTTGTTGTGGAAAACATAAGGGGAAAGGGGATATGAGCCATCTTATGCAATGAAGAAACATTACAAGTAGTGAAATTAGAAAACATCATTTCTTCATAAGCATACCACTAATACATAATGATTGGTACCAGTCCGTTTCCATCAAATAGAAAAAAATCCGTAGAAGACAAAATTGAAAGTAGAAGCCTCAAGAGGTCTATAAATACATCATATAAAAATAAAAGTACAAAATCAAGTGGAGAATAGGTGGAGTCCCAAACTAAGGGCTCACCACAATAATAAACAAGTCTCGAATGCCATCTACTAGCCATGAGTTAGTGGAAGAGTACCTATCCCTACATGGTTAAATCGTGCAGGCAAATATGCATTAATACATTTGAATGTACTAAGTAAGTGAGATGCAATGCATGGATGAAATTGTATATCCAACATAATAAAATATAACATAGGGGTATACATAAGATAAAGAACCATGAGATATGGTTAAACATGCCAAAGAATGACGCTCAGGTCAAAATAGGACGATGCATAAGAAAACACATAAAGTTAAGACATATTATAAGATCATATAAAATTGTGGGAATGGACCATAACTGACGGTGAGACTATATGAGCTACTATATGGAATCCAATGAACCCCTTCCATTGGAAAAAAGGCCAATCCACTCCTTCTATTGGGAAAGGGGAATCTACTTTGCCAAGGTACGTGTCCAAAACTTAGTAAGTTTGCAATTGCAGCTTTCATAATTTTGGGCCTACGTGGATCTACTAGCCTAACCTATAAGGCTCCTATGGTGACACATAGTTAGGGACATTGAGATTTAGATGCAAGGGATCTTGCCTCAACTAAGAAAATGAGTCCTAATCTCTAGTCCTCTCGATGCTAAGTCATCCCATGAAAATCTTTCCAAACATACTCTTAGAATCATACGTAGCACTTATACGAGTAGCTTGAACTTAAGAATCTTTCTTAAACATCTTTTAGGGAAATAATCATCATATATATAACTTTGGTAAACTTTTAAATTTGGAGCTCTTCATAAATGCCCTAATCATTATCATAATTCATAGGAATCTTTCATTAAAAATAAGGTGGGCTTAATTGATATATGAAATAATCATAAATCACATAAGTCTTAGGAAATTTCATTAAAAAGAAACATCGAAATTTTCCAATCTTGATCATATCAAAACCTATCGTGGAATCAACATCATACTTCAAATATGTATGTATTTACTTAGAAAAATAGTCATTTAATATTATGAGCATCAAATAATAACATAACGATCATGAAATCACCATAAGCATGCACTTTAAATTGAGGAAACTTAAAAAAAAGGCAAAATGTATAGTAGGGAACTCCATGTGTGAAAGGATACGCGTAAATTAACTCACATACCTGGGGAACTAGAGAGAAAGGAAATTGAAGCCTTTGGGGGAAAAAGCTTGGAAACCCTAGCCTTGTTCTTAAGAGGTCTTTCCTTAGGAATTTGGAATTAAAGGAATGAGAGAATGAGGGGGTGTTTCTAGGGCTTGAAGACTAATACAGGTCTCTCTTTTCATCCCCCAAATATTGTATTATAGGAAGAATGGCGGGAAATGACCAAATCATCCCTTATCAAAACTATCAGAAATAACTTACGGAACCCCGACCACGGGCATAGATTGACTTATGGGCCGTAAGTTCCCTGTCTGATGGAACACTTAAGAATCTTAAAATCTGAATTTTGTTGAATTGAAAATCATGACCAACAATACGGGCAGTGAAATTACTCATGGGCAGTGGTTGGACTGGTTGAGTCCTTCAACATTTAGCCAAATTTTCTCCTTATGCTTGACCTTATTATATGAAACCATATATGGGCCATATCCTGGACCATGGGCTATCTGATAACTCGTAATTCACCTTCCTGAAAACTCTAAATTTCCTTCATGTTTTGGCTCCCACTCGTGAACCCGTCTACGGGCCATAACTTTGTTTATGGGTTACCCCGTACTTAGAAACGTTTGCCCTTCCTAAATTTCTATGTTTAAGAACCAATCCTATGGGCCGTATAATAACATATGGGCTGTAAATGGTCCCGTAGACCAGATTCCAAATTGTTTTTCAGACTAACTTTTCTGCACTCAAGGCCCCTAACTTAGGGGTCATTACAATATCTCTCCCTTGGGAATATTCGTCTCTGAATATACCTAAAGGTAGGCCTTAAAGAGTAAACTAGCATCTAATAACCTAGTATGCATGCAAAAGTCAAATCAAGCATCTCTCAGAATTTAGATTTCATACTTGAAAATATGTCTCAATACATTCCATAAACATCAAAATAAATGTGTAAATCATGAGAAGCTAAAAAGCACAGAGTTTGAGATTTTGGAAGAATTTCGTAGTACGTTAAGCTTGAGTAGAGTTGACTAGATGTGGATAGCCCTTCATCATATTCTTTTATACTTCCCATGTACCACCGTCGACTTGTTGGTTTCTCCAAAGTACCTTGATGGATGCAACTTCCTTGATCCTTAGCTTCTTCACTTACTAGTCTAGCATTTTAGCTGGTACTTTTTCATAACTCATATCCTCTTTAATGTTCACATCATACAAAGGAACTATGGAATTTGGGTCAGCCATGAATTTCTTCAACAACGATATATGGAAGACATGATGAATCAAGTGCAACTCATTGGGTAGATCCACTCATACACTACCTTTCCCACTCTTCTCACCACCTTGTAAGGTCCCACATATCTAGAATTCAATTTTCCTTTCTTACTGAACCAAAGATCACCTTTTATTGGAGATATCTTTAAATAGACCTAATCACCGACTTAGAACTCATGTTCCCTTCTTCTTACGTCAGAGTAGCTCTTTTGTCGACTTTGGGTTGTTTGCAATTTTTCCCTTATACTTTTAATTTTCTCCACAGTATTAATCACCAAGTACGATTAATGCCACCTTAGCAATTTGGAACCACCCAACGGGTGATCTACATAATCTACTATACAATGCTTCAAATGGTGCCATCCCAATACTTTTATGAAAGCTATTGTTGTAGGCAAACTCGATAAGTGGCAAATGTTCATCCCAACTTTCCTTGAATTCCAACACGTAAACTCTCATATTTTCCAGCATATGAATTTTCCTTTCAGCTTTCCCATCGAATTGAGGATGAAAAGTCGTACTCAACTTCACCCTAGTGCCAAGTTCTCTTTGGAAGGATTTCCAAAAGCGGGAAATGAATTGAACTCCACGATTCGATATGATGGATAATGAAATCCCATGAAACCTCACCAACTCTCAGATATACAAGTGGGCATAGTCCTCAACACTGAATGTAGCCTTGATTGGCGAAAAATGAGCTGACTTCGTCATGCAGTCAACTATCACCCATATGGAGTTAAAGCGACTTTTGGTCTTTGGAAACCCAACTGCAAAGCCCATGCTGTCCACTTCTCACTTCCAAGTAGGAATATCAATTTCTTAGGCTATTTGGGGTTACCATAAAAAATTAGCAAAATTTTGCACGGAGAAGTCTACGGGACCCTCCACAGCCCGTGGACCACACCAAGGACTATGAAGAGGATCATGGAGATGAAGACACAGTTGGTAGCAGAGAATTTAGCTCCATGGGCCATCTTCACGGGCCGTGAACCTTACCATGGTCTTTATGGCCCAATCTTGGAATGGAGCACGACGATAAACAACACAAGTGGAGGATCACAAACCGTTTCACGATTTGTTCTACCTATCACGAGTTGTATAAATGGTTGTGGTTTGTGTTGACTTTTATTTTCTTATTTTAAGTTGGATTAGATTTTTTCATGTATATATAAGATTTTCATATCCCATTTTTATTTTTTATTCAGTACTGGAGACTAAGAACGTATGAGAAAACACTTTTTGCTATTGTTTTAATTGAGATTATGGAGATTTGATCTTCATCTTGAGATTTTAATATGTCATTTCTTCTATTATCAATTGTAAGTTCTCAATCAAGATTTTCTGATCTTATTGTGGGTTATTTACATTGAATATGCTAGGCTAAACTCACAACTAGGGTTGTGGGAACCATGACAACTTAATAAAGTAGACAAATTAGAATTGAATTTTGGTATTGGCCATTGCATATATTGTAATATTCTTCACTTTAATTTCTTTCTTAATGAGTCAACAAACTAAGATCATTCCTGTATTCATTGCTTATAATTCCTGTATTCATTGCTTACCCAGGAGGGAGGATAGTAATTAGGAAAAGAACTTTACAACAAAGATTTAAAGGTAACAACCTTGTCAAGTACTTGAGACCGAAAGATGATAGTACCCTGGGATCCATAGCAAGGGTTAGGAATATGCATTCTGAGATCATAAGTTGAAGCATGAGATGCATATAAGAAGTACCGAGAGGTGAATTAGGTATTAGTTAACTTGCTTGATCTTTTATGCATTACCATAAACAAATTTATAAATCTAATTTGGTTATAGAGTTGAATGTCATAGGGAACTCAATCCTAGAGTCATAAGTAGTTGATTCAAATCCGGCAGTTAATAAACCATTCTAACATTTCACAAACTCGTGTTCTGAAAAATCCCATTTACTTTATGCACTTTTGTTTTCTGGAAATAGACATTACATCTGAAAATGGGTGTTGATAGATATATCCTCACGCATTCCCTATGGGATCGACCTCAACCCCTGTTGAGTTCTATAATTGATCAACAACCACTTTACTCTTCCTTTTGGGGTATAAATTTGAACATATCACTTCACAGGGCAAAAGAACCCCTGGTTGCTTTATGGCACAAAACTGTCTAATTTTTATTCGTGTCTTCAAAGGGCACAATAACCCCTGGTTACATTTAGGGAACAAAAACCCCAAGGTTTTATTCATGTCTTCACAGGGCACAAAACCCCCTAATTTTTATTCATGTCTTCATAGGACACAACAAACCCTGGTTACATTTAGGACACAATACCCTCAAATTTTTATTGATGTTTTCATAGGGCACAATAACCCCTGACTGCATTTAGACACAAAAATCCCAAATTTTTGTCCATGTCTTCATAGGACACAATAATCCCTGATTGCATTTAAGGCACAAAACACCCGTAACTTTTGTTTATGTCTTTATAAGGTACGATAACCTCTGGTTGCATTTAGGGAACAAAACCCCTTAATTTTTATTTATATCTTCACAAGGCACAGTAATCCCTAGTTGCATTTAGGGCACAAAAATTCTTAATTTTTATTCATGTCTTCACAGGGCACAATAACCCTTGGTTGCATTTAGAGCACAAAAACCCCTAATATTTATTCATATCTTCATAGGGTAAATAACCCTTGGTTATATATAAGGCATAAAACCCCTGATTTTTATTCATATCTTCATATGGCACAATAACCCCTGATTGCATTTAGGCGCGACAACCTCTATTTCATCTTTTATATCTTCACACAGCACATAGTTACATTTAGAGCACAATAACCCCTATTTTTTTTTCACAATGCACAACATCCGATTTCATTCAAGAACAAAATTTTTATATTTTTAATGTTTCTATTTTTATGTTTTATATGATGTTCAAGCCAAACAAAATAACCCACAAAATTTTTCATAGTGCCAACTAGGGCAGAAAATTTTGGTTTTATTTTTTTTGTCTTTGATGGTAGGTAGGTCTCTACGACCACAAATTTGGAGATCGATAATAGAGTAGTATTTATTTCAATTAGGGAAGTGAAGAATGTCGATTGTCACTGATATTAAGAGCCAGTTCGGACCCATGTAGCAGCTTAACATATCAAGATGCAGCTTCCCATCTTCAATTAAGGAAATAAATGTTCAAGAATAGAACACAAACTTTCCTTTTTATTAACATCGACAATTCAATTCAAATTTCAAGTTGAAGTCTCAAATTCTGATTTTGAGATCAAGATACCCACCATAAGAAAGCGAGGTGATAATTGAAGATGCAAATGACGACTTGAAAGAAAAAGAGAATCAAGACAAGTAGAATAGAGAAGATTTGTATTATTTCCTTTTTTAATTTTATTATCTTCAATGTAACAACAGGAGCCACGAATCAAAATTCCGACGGACAACACTCAACTCTCTAACTCATCCATTCATCTTTACACCCGCTTGAACTACATGTGACTTGATTGTCTTATAAGCCGAATATGAAGGCTGCCCAAAGTCAAGGTCCGATCACTCTTAGTTCGTCTTTATTTTTCTACTTTTTAATAAATGGTTAGGTCAAAATTAGGCATGTTCACTTATTTGCTTGAAAATTCTCCATATTCCCAAACAAAGAGGAGCATTCTGTGAACACCTAATTTTTTTACCAAGCCTATATTTTTTTTTTACTTTTTAATGCTTAAATATTTATTTTAGGTCCAAATTATATATTTTATTTCTAGCTTAGTCTAGTAATAAGCTTATTTAATAGAGCTATATTTTAGTATAGGTTTTATTGTAAAGGAAAAAAATTACAAAAAATATTTGTTTCATTTAATTGTGATCTTAACAAATAAGGTAGTATTGTTAGTATTTTCTTAATTATATTTTAGTTTAACTAGTTACTTTTTCTATATTTTATTAATTTAATATATTCTCCTAATACTTTTATATTTTATTTTTCTTTCAAAATTAAAACAAAATATGAAAAACATATAAACAAATTATAATAATTTGTAACTCCTAAACTACCCAATCTCTACTACCCCACTTATCTATATTACTCACTTAACTACTCCCACTAACCCAACTCATGACACTCCACTCTTCCTTACATACACTATAAACATACACAGTAAAACAAAAAGCACAGAAAAAAAGAAGCAAAAACACACTCATCCTTTCTTTTTTTCTCTCCACTTCATCCCTATACACAAAAACACTGGAAAAGAATACAAAAATCAAAAGTCATAATAACATTAATAAAATAGAAGAAAAGAGGGAGTCTGAAGCTTGCTTTTGCGATTTCGAGTTAGTGGTCCTTAAAATTAACTTTTGTTAGCTTTAAAAATTAGTGGATTGTAGTCATTTTATTATCATGAATTAACCTCGTAAAGGTAACATTCAATTTCTTGTATATTTTAATGCCACAATTATATGATATTTGATTCCAATGACATAATGTTGCTCAAATTTCGTATGTATTTAATCAGTTATTATTCTTTTGGGTCTTATTTTCAAATAAACTGATTCTTCTCATTTTGATGATTTCGAATTGGTATTATAATAGTGAATCTGATTAAAAATGAGTGAGTTATGTCCTCTGAAGCTAGCAGTTTTTTCACTATGTTTTAAAAACCAAATCTATTTCTATTTTGCTATTTTTTGAAAATTTTTAGTCCTATTTTTCATCCCATAATGTATTGTTTCATTATCTACTCATTTTGAGGTTTTCATATGTGTGTTGCAATAGAAAAACAATTGTAGAATGAACAAGATATGATTTTTCTTGAAAAATGGTTAGTCTTGACAATTGGGAGTTACACAGAGGGGGAGAGGTAGACCGGAGAAGTATTGAGGGGAGGTGATTAGACAAGATATCGCGAAACGTGATCTCACCAAGGACATGACCCTATATAGAAAGGAGTCGAGGTCACGAATTAGAGTAATAAGTTGATTAGTTGGTAGGGTTAGGTAGGTATCTGGCCTTGGGGTATAATAGGGTAGCAGGAATAGTCATATTTTATATCATGTGCTGTCTTTATCTATCATATATGTGTTACTTCTATTGCATTTACATACTGGCATGTGCTTTTCATTATTAGTCATTCTTCCTATTCCCTTTCCTTTCCTTTCCTTTTTGTCATATCTAGTATATTTTGCTTAGGGTTTTTTGAGATGAGGGTCCCCAGGAAACAACCTCTCTACTTCTAGGAGATAGTGGTAAGGTCTACATACATTCTACCTTCCCTAGACCCCACTTGTGGGATTCCACTGGGTATGTTGTTGTTATTGTTATTGGGTAAATAATCTGCTTTTGTAAAAATTAATAATATAATATATTGAAACATTAGTTAAGTCATAAATTAGTCAACAGAGTGACCATGCTAGAACCACGGAACTCGAAGGATGCCTAATACATTCCCCTCGATCAATAGAATTCCTTACTTGAATTTCTAGTTCATAGACCAATAAGATAAAGAGTAAACTTCCTCTTGACTAGGGATTTAAATAAGGTGACTCAGAACACTAAAACTCAGTTGCAAGTAGCGACTCTGAATAATAAGTAATCCCTTCTCAAAACTTCACTTTAATTGAAAAAACACTTTTTTCAAAAAACATGCTTTCTCTTTTAAGAGTGGAGAATGGTGAAAAAATAGGGGTGTGACACACCTCTTTCTTCATGCCTTATATCTATGAGACATTTATGTACTTTGAGTTATCATGGAGACTTTTACTTTTTATCTTATTTCATGATTTTTGTATTTAAAGGGAGCTTTAGGTATGTCTTAGCCCCCGCTAAGTTTTTATGTCGATTGGTATGTTTGTATGACATGTTTGAGTTGAATTCCCTTTTTCCTTGTTTCAAATGATTGAATGTGTCCCTTAGTCTCATTCCCCACCTCTAATTCCACTCAATGTTACTTAATTACCTATAATACTTGATGAATACTAAGAGGGTCGGATGAGGCACCTCGGTGATGCAAAATTGATACTACAAAAATAAGATAAAATGTGAAATCGAAAGACAAGGATGTAAAGATAGAAGGAGAGATACAAGAGAAGGAACAATTGGAAACTAAAGGATATATTAAATCCTAAAACCTCTAGTTACAATTCCTGAACAAGCATCTAATCAGGATAGATAGATTACACAAGAAAGGAAACGAAAAATAACCTAATGATATATTAAACCTAAATACCTCAATTGATTAAACTAAATCAATTACAAAATCATGTTTGAAGACCTCAAACAAATTGAATCTCTAAGCAACCTCCGTTTTGGAACAAGGTTCAATTGAAGCTTCACCGAGCTCTCAAGTCTCTCAAAAGAGATCCAATTTATCATTCATAAAAAACTCCTTAGTGAACTAAAAGAATACCTATTTATAGTTCTAGGTTAAGTTATTATAAAATGGGAAAGTGGTTGAATTTGACAAAAAGTAGTCAAAGTGTCCATCGTTGAATTCAAACAGTGATCCATCGATCAAGCAATCCATCATCGTCTGGCCATAACTCGAAAGCGTGAGTATTCTGTAACATTAGATGATTTCACATGCCATTGCCAAAGTCATTCAGTGTATCACCAATCTTCCCTCTCATTGCAAATTGGATCGCACATTGAGGCCCTAGTTTCTGTCAAGTCCGATGGGCTAACTGATCATCGCCGAATGGACACCTCATCGCTGATTGTGATAGTTTCTCCCATTGCTTTACCTTCACCTTCACGAGAAATATTTATGATATTAAAACCCTTCTTTGCTACCAAAACATGCCCATGGGCCTCTAGGCCCATGACCAATCCTTGCAACCCTTGAATCTCTCTAGATTGGATTCGAGTGAATGCCCTTGAGACAATCTAAATTGCATTATTCTCTCCTTGTTGAAAACGATTTGTCCCTGAATCCAAACCTTGCAAAACCATGGGGAACATAAGACATAATAATATCCTTATTTCATGAGGGTTAGCATTAGTAACAACAACTTTATCACTATGCCAAGGTTGTAAAAACGTAACATATAACTAAGTATCATGTTATACAAGCACGGGTTTGTAATCTCACAAGGTAAAAGATACTTGGCCCCTTAAGAGATTTTGATAAAAGGGCAAATCATAAGAACCAATATTGGCTCTACAATTAGATAAGCATAATTCCCCTTCCAGTTCAAGGAAGATAGAAAATCCCCTATTGCTCTTCCTCTTGAAAGAACACATTTATGCATTGGAAATTCCCCTATACATAACTTTGATCTAGAAAGTAGATCATATATCCTCAAGAAAGATCCTTTGTCATATGGAAGACGACAAGCAACCTTAACCAAATTTTGCTTGTCACCTTGACCAAGCATCAAGTATTATAAATCACAATCACCTATTTCAAAATGTTCACTGGGGTCAAATGGACTATATACAAGGATTAAGGTCATACACACTTTCCCCAAAGGTGTCATTATCATCATAGGTCATACTTAATAGTCAAGAGGGGGGAGGGGTGAATTGAAATTTTAGAGTAGTTGACCAACTTAGTTTGATAGTCGACTAACTTTGAATGGTATCGTAGAGACAGAATAGTACAAAATTGACAGCAAGTGATTTTTATACTGGTTCAGAACACCAAGTGGTGCCTACTTCTGCCCTTGGGTCAACAATGGTTACTTTAAACCTCAAAGTTTAGTAATGGGTTGCAGTATGATATTTTTACTAAGTCTGATTCACAAATCAAAACCTCAACTTCTCTCAAAAAAGCCTAGTCTAGAAAATCTAACTTTTCTTTTCTCTTTCTTTACAATTTTTCACACACAGGGAGTAAAATGTTTGTATTGAGTAGAAGAGTGGAGTTTAAGCCTAGATCCATTTTCTTCTAAGAATAACTTATATCCAAATTTTGGAGTTGCCAAACATATGTGGATCCAATCACGATCTTCTATATAAGAAGAACAGAGGATCTTTCTTGATCAATCCCTTTGCCCTTCATTCTTCAAGAATAAGGAAGATCCTTTTCAAGTTTGAATTTGTTCATTTGGAATCTGGGTTTTTCTACTTCATATTTATTTAATATGAATATTTTCCCTCTCTTTTTTTATATCATTCCTTA
>JAOTQR010070666.1:0-13323 GCA_025774065.1 Solanum ossicruentum | reverse complement strand
TTTCATTCACTCTTAGACTTGGAAAATTTTAGCTTTCACAAAACTTTATTGTTCTTCTTTCTTGGCTTTGTAAAGCAGCTAAAAGGAAGTTTTTAGGGTTTCTGAAGGAAGGATTAATCTTGAAGGAAAACTTTAGTAATTATAGTTGTGTATTCAGAATAGTTTCTTCATGAAAGACAAGAAGTATATGCTAGTTATACTTGTAATGAAAACTTGGACAACATGTGTTTAGAAAGTTGTTGCACACTTGCCTTTTGTTTTAGTGACTTCTCTATGGTTTGTGGGATGTATTATGAAGAGACATTGATGTTTTAAGCATGGTTTGAGTTATAGATATTACCCTAAGATTGCTTCCCTGATTTTGGTTTCATTTAACAAACGGGTTTTATTGTGCTATCTTAACTGTAATGTTGATTGGAACTTGTGGGCTGATGGATGGAAGGCTATTGCCTCACATCCTTAATGATTGATTTGTTACTATTCTGAGACTGGTTCAAGGCTATTTTTATGTATAGACGTATTGAGAATAGTTTGGCTAAATTTGGAATGGGATTGGAATTGTCAACGTCAAAATGGGACAAATGGGCGTAACGTTATGCTATCCATTTATAGTTTGTGTAGAATTGTTATGTGTTATGCTTTGTGGGCTATTGTAAGACTATTATTGCACTAAACTAGGCTGCACAACATGTGTGCATGCGAATGTGTATTAGTTCCAAACATATCATGGAGTTATCAAGTAGTCATTCCAAAAGCGAAGATGTTTATTATCATGGAGGCCTGTCACTCATCCTCAGTGGGGGTCACCATGCTGGGCCTAGAACAACGAAAAAGGTTCTACAATGTGGGTATTACTCCCACCATCTATAAAAGACTCACATGACTTACCGCTTGGGTGTGACTAGTGCTAGCGACAGGGTAACATCTCAAAGCACTAAGAGTTGCCCATGACACCGATTCTTGAGATAGAAATGTTTAACATCTAGGGCATTGACTTCATGGGCTTATTTGTGAGCTCTTATCGCGTGAAGTACATACTTGTGGCGGTGGACTATGTCTCCAAGTGGGTGGAGGAGGTTGCACTACCAAATAATGAAAGTAAGAGTGTTGTACAGTTCTTGAGACGGAACGTCTTTTCCAAATTTAGGGCACCTAGAACTATCATCAGTGATGGGGGCTCTCATTCTACAACAAGGTTTTCCGTGCTGCACTCGCAAAGTATAGAGTATGAAAACACAAAATTACCACATCCTATCACCCATAGACTAGTGGACAGGTTGAATTGTCAAACAAAAAGATCAAGGAGATGCTGACCAAGTTTGTGAATGCTACCAGAACTGATTGGGCACAGAAGCTCGATGATGCACTTTGGGGCTCTCCTACCGGACGACTTACAAGACACCCATTGGGTATGTCTCTATATCAGTTGGTGTATGGTAAAGCCTGTCATCTACCCGTGGGGTTGGAGTACAAGGCACTTTAGGCTTTGAAGAAGCTCAACATGAATTGGGACGAGCCTGCAGACTTAAGACTGGACTAGCTCAATGAGTTGGATGAGTTTCACCTCCAAGTGTATGAGAGTGCAACACTATACAAACAGAGGATGAAGATCCAGCATGACAATCATATTGCCTAACAAAGTTTTAGTGTTGGTGACAAGGTACTTTTTTACTATTCCAGATTGAGGTTGTTCTTAGGTAAGCTCAAGTCGAGGTGGTTAGGCCCGTACACAATTATCTAGGTGTTCCCCCATGGCACAATTGAGTTAGAAGCAGAAAACGGGGATCGATTCAAAGTGGATAGGCAGAGAGTGAAGCAATACTTAGGTACAATAGAAGAAGCTTTAGTAATTGAGGTTGTGCTTCTTGACGAACTCTTAGTAGTTAAGACAATGCATCGTGCTGCGATATATATATATATGTATGTATGTGTATATATATATAATTAATTAATTATACGTTAGGCATTTTCTTGTTTTTGTTTTGTTATTCAGGTAGGTGCGAGAATGTTTGATGTTCATGAGCTTATACGCACTAAGGGACATAGCAAGAAGCTGATATGGCCAAAATTTGGCCAAAGAGTGTCCCATGTGCGCTCATGCAGGTCGTGTGGCGCCAGACGCCCCGTTGAGTAGGTTATGTGACATACGCACAACTCAGGTAAACTAAAATTTCTTCAAGTTCAAGTGCACAGCAGGCTCACATGTCCGTGACATGTGAGACGGGTTGTGAACCTAGCCGTGATGCATGCCCATGGAGGCAAGTGGTCGAAAATAGCAAAGGGTAGCCACACAGATGGTCCAAATGGACTATGACACTTATCACGAGCCATGAGGTTGCCCGTGGAGGTGCTATCCCCATAACCAAGGTAAGTGATGATTTCCTTTGTCCAAGTGTGGTAGGACGGTAGGTCCAAACAGACCGTGCCTCGTGACATGGGTCGTGAGGCCGTCCGTTTAAGAGAAGGTTGACCAGTCAAAAGGTTGACCAAGGGTTTTTAAATACCCTTATTTGCTCCCAACAACCCACGTACACTTTTTCCTTCTCTCTCTAACCTCACGATCCTCTTTCTCTTTCCACAGTTTTCTCCCTTAAAAATCCCCAATTTTTCAATCTTTTTTGTGATGACTTATGAGTCTATTTCATGATTCATAGCTCTCTTAAGAGTGGGTTTTCCTTTTTCATGCAAGGCTTCCCATCCATTGTTGCTCATCAAGTAAGAACACACTTTCTTTATCTTTTAGTTTAAATTTTGGTGCTTGTATGTGTAGATCTTGGCTCAAATTGGTTTCTTTCTTGGCTTAATGCATCTTATTGCATACTATTGATGTTGAATGTGCATATAGTGGTGAAAACCACCATTGTTAAGTTCTTGAGGTTTTACACATGAAAGTCATGATTTCCAGATTGATTTGTGGTGTAATTTTTAGGGAAAATCAGGTATTTGTACGCAATATGCTGATGGGTTAATAGATTGATCATGTGGCATTGCATGTATGCATGGGTGTGCACACTTGGGGACTGAAATCCGACAAAGGGGCCTTCACGGCCATTCACACGAATCATGTCTTTTTACACTAGCCGTTTAATGGCCCGTGACGCGCCTCTTGGTCACTACATTTCATCATGCCAAACGGGCCCTATCATGGCCCGTGTAAGGTCCCTTTGTCCCATACCATCGGTGTAAGTGCTTCTTAATTTGAATCTAAATTCAATTGATACGTGGTTCATAAGTGCAATGGCCCTATGATAGACTGAGTGATGCCATTCTTAAAGGTTATTGTCACTATTAAGGTACAGGGGATGTTTGAGTACCCGTTAGTGCATCAACCTATTTGTGCAAAACAATTCTAATTTCTTATATTTATTTGTGACAGTTGCAGGTGCTACGGGTCCACAACGTAGACTAGTTAGACTTAGTGAAAGGGATGAGCCTATGTCATGTCTCTATGACTCCCCAGCTGTATCATCTAGCCATCAAGCTAGGGGTGACTCAGGTGATAACTCCTCCAATGGGTTTGAGGTTCATTATAGGGGCAATGTCTCCCCTCACTCCCCTCGTACTACCTGGGTTCGTGCTGTAGGCCGACGCAGAGCCCCCGGTCTGAGGAGGAGGTTCCTTATATGGGAGTTGAGGATGAGATAGATGACCCAGAGCAAGAAGAGTAGGTGTATACCCCGACACCTGATGATTATGACACCGAGGAGCAGGCAGATAAGATCGAATGTCAGGATAGTGATGATAAGGCTATACATTTTGCAGTCTCTCGGACGACATATCCTGAAACTGCCAAGGCGCTTATTGTATTTTTATGAGGCCATTGGAAAATCCCAGGAACCAAAGACATTTACACTAAGGGATCGACCAAGGGATCCGGAGGGTTCCAACGGTGATCGGTCATGCCGGAGGTTCGGATCCTCACGGACCAACTTGACAACATCCCAGAAATTAGAGATACTTTTGAATCATATTAATTTGGGTGTATGGAACAACCACCAAGGTATTATGGGCCAACTATTGTTAAGGAGTTCTATTGTAATTATGTAGCTATACTCTTGAACTCCATTGAGGGAAACTACTCCAAAAAAGTGAAGAAGCAGACCACCTTTCGGTTGTCCCCATGGGAATATGTGATGGTGCGTGGTGCAAGGGTGAAAATTTCAGAGACAACCATCAATAAATTCCTATTTGGTTTGGATTACCAGGCCTCTCCGGATGGATTATTCATAGACGAAGATGTGAAGAGCAGTGATGAGGGGTGACTATCGGATCTGACTTTGCAGACTAAAATTTTGAAATAGATTGCGGAGTGGAATGCCCAATGGTGCAGCGGTACCTTGGGTTACAAACCCCAAGTATCCTATTGACAAAGCTTCTCTAACCTATGTGGCAAAGTTTTGGAGATCGGTGGTGAGGACCAGACTGCAGCCCACCGAAATGATAATACACTCCACCCTTCGCATGCCTCCCTAGTAGCATGCCTGATGTCTAGGTATGGAGTAAATAAGGGATAGATTATTGCTTTTGAAAAGAGGGACTGGGTCTTTATTTGATAGAGCTGACAGACCTTTCCCGTGTCCGGTTCGTGCCCTTTGCAAATAGGCTGGTGTTCCTACCATTCACTTTTTAGACAAGAAAATAACTCCCAAGGGCATAGACCTATTGCCCTGATTAAAAATGTCCAAAATCCTCTCATGCGATCTAAACATGTTTGTTAGGGGGTCCAACAAACATACCTTTAGCACCTCCATAGTAACCCTTGCCATTTGAGGGTTCTACCACTGCCCTACCATCAGGCGCTGTTTTTGAGCGGCCGGAGGGTAGTGGTGGGGCCCCTCTGGTAGAACAGGGGTATGTATATATATCCTATAGCGTTTTTGCTAGAGTGGTGGAAGACTAGTGGTATATACGTGCCATTATAGACCAGATAGTCGAAAGGATGCCGCATATGGTCCAGCTCAGGCACATCGGGTAGTGGACCAACGCAACGAAGTTCTTCTGAGTTGAATCACCACCTTGTAGGGCCAAGTCAATATTTTAGAGGGATGCTTCCATGACATATTTGGGAGCATGTCCGAGGAAGAAATGAGGAATCTTGTTTAGACGGTGAATGACATGATGGCCTAGACTGCACAGCTGACTAGGTAGTACCAGGCCCCCGCACCAACCCCACTTCCGGAATCTTGGATGAGCCTGTTCAATGCTCCCATGGTGGGTATTCTGGATGAGACATAGGGCGTGCCACCTGCCCCATCTGATGCACCTGCATCACCTACTATTCATCTCAAGAAGAAGGACAAGGGTAAGAGACATGACCACCGAAGTAGTCCTCCCCATGACCCGCAAAAATAAGAGGAGAAGCAGATGCGCAAGGCCATGAGGGCCCAGGCCAAAGGCTTAAGTTGAGGGTGGCTATTATAGGGAGAATAGAAAATGAGTGTGTAAATGAGTAAAGTTATAAAAGTAGAAAAAGAAATGGGTTGTGACCGTGAGCAAAAATAATGAGCGAAAAAGAAAGGATGAAAAGGAGTAAATAAGCATGTAAATCACTTCCCGTATTATAGAAAGATGGAGAAATAGGGGCAATAAGTATTGGATACCAAAATGAAAATGGAAGAGTAGAAATAAGTGTTTGGGAGAGGCTTTTTAGTCACTTTAATCCTAAATATGCCTCACTCGAGCCAGAGCCTATGCTACAAGCCGCAAAAGTCCTAATGTGATCCTTAAAAGGTCATTCAAGAGTTAAGGTGGCGAAAATAAGGGCAAGCATATGATTAATATGTATGTGTCCACTGAAAGTCATTTCTGAGAGTGAGTGACTACATTCCATCCTCTATTTACATGCTTATATGGTGAGTGAGACTCCTTTTTAGTGAGGGTACTATCTTTTGCGTTAATTGGTTGCTAACTCAACTTGGGTATCTTTATTCCTGATCATACGTGGACTAATTATGCATGCATGATGTTTGTCTTAATCTTTGTGGGTCTATCTGGGGTCTGAGCACATTCTTAAACTTGTTATCGAGGCATATGTGTTGAAAATTGTGAGGCAATCCATAGTTCTGAGTGAGCACTTGTGTTTATACTTCGTTTGGTTGAGTTGTTATTGCTTGAGAAAAAGCAATCATTCTAAGTTCAGGGTGTTGATGAGTCGTAGAAATACGACTCTTATAGTGCTTTAAACTAAGGAGTTTTGTGCGTTCTTAAGCAAATTTGTTATTTTGATCTTCATTTTTTTTATTTTTCAGGAAAAGTGACTAAGGCATGGAAAATAGGTGAACTACAGGAAAAGAGATGAAAAATAGTTCAAGTATGGGCATATAGAGATCTCCACAGC
The DNA here is from genome assembly GCA_025774065.1 of Solanum ossicruentum. Taxonomy (NCBI): domain Eukaryota; kingdom Viridiplantae; phylum Streptophyta; class Magnoliopsida; order Solanales; family Solanaceae; genus Solanum; species Solanum ossicruentum. Next base: position 6,986 of record JAOTQR010070666.1, on the reverse strand, counting down.
CCGTGTGGCATCACATGGACCATGGGAGGCCACGTGGAGGAGGCCCGGGAGAAGGAGCAAAAATGAAACGAAGTGAGGGCACACAGGTGTCTACAGGGCTTGTGTACCTTCACACAATCCATGAAGCTCTCCGTGACCTCACACTTGGTGGAAAATGATGACGGGAAGGAGCTAAGGAAAGATACAAGAGAAATTCACTTAAGGCCCATCCCACGGCACCCTTCATGTACCATAAGACTTGACACGGGCCGTGTCATGGCTCATCAATGTGACATAGAAAGGATATCACCATCGAAAGTTGAATATTCACGTAAGTGTGAAGAGATGAATCATTTCACAGCCTGTGAACCCTCGCATGGCCCGTGCCAGTGCACGTAAGTTGTGATAGTGAGAAGTGAAGGTTTTTCAGGACAAGTTTCACCACACAGATTGGTAAATGGACAATCAACTGTCACATAGGCCATGTAACGGCCCATACCCTATGCCGAAGTTAATTTTCCTATTTTAAATTGGATCAGGTTTTCCTTGTATATAAATACTATTTGTATTTCATTTTTCGTCCATCTGGGATAGTTGGAGATAGAAAACTGAAGAGAACACGATTTTTCTTGTAATTCCATTGAATCTTGTAAATTTCAATTATCATGTTCCAGATTATGATCCATGGATTCACTAATTCTCTAACAGTAGGTTTTTCATTATGAATTCTATATATTACTGTGGGTTACCTTTTGTGAACATACTAGGCTAAACCCACAACTAGGTTGTGGGAACCTTGGCAAACTAATTTGATAGACAAATATGGGGTAAATCTTGAGATTGATTAGCATGTATATCATAGTACTCTTCACTTTACTTTCTTCCTTAATGAGTCAACGCATTAGGGTAAACCTGAATTCATGACATGCCTATAAGGGATGTCCTGATTAGGAAAAGAGCTCTACGACGGAGACTCGAGGTTTTTAATATAGTCTAAGTACTTGAGACGGAGAGATGAGAGTATTCTGGGATCGACAACAAGGGTTAGTAAGTATACATTCTGAGAGCGAAAGGTGATGAACGATATGCATCTAAGAAGGACCGAAAGGTAAATTACGTGTTATATAATTTGTTAGATATTGTATACGTAATCATGAACAAGTTTATCACGTAGATTTGGCTATCACATTCAGTTTCAAGGGGAACACAATCCTAGCTTCGCATTAATTGTTTAAATTCTAGTAGTCCTTGCACTCGTTTGTTACTTTATCTTAATAATTCAATTTGAAAAACCAAAACCCCCATTTATTTTATGTATTTTTGTTTTTGGAATATATATTACATATAGAAACAGTGCTAATAGATTTAGTCTCATGCATTCCTTGTGGGATTGACTTCAACTCTTGTTGAGTTCTATATTTGATCAATGACTGCATTACTATTCCTTTAGGAGTGTAAATTTGGGTGTATCAAATTTTGGCTCCAAAAGGAATAGTAATGTGATCGTTGATCAAATATAAAACTCAACCAGAGTTGTGGTTGATCCCACAGGGAATGCGTGAGAATAAATCTATTAGCACCATTTTCAGATGTAATATCTATTACTGAAACAACAATACATAAAGTAAATGGGGGGTTTTGGTTTTTCAAATTGAATTATTAAGATAAAGTAACAAAAGAGTGCAAGGACTATTGGATTTTAAAGAATTAATGCAAAGCTAGGATTGTGTTCCCCATGACATCAAATGTGATATCTATGTGGTAAACTTGTTCATGATTACGTATACAAGATCTAACAAATGATGTAACGCCTAATTCACCTTTTTTTCCTTCTTAGATTCTTATCGTTGTGATACCGAAACGTGACGGGCCTCAATAGTAGCAATCACTCTACCCCTCTGAAATCTACAATATCATCAATCCATTGGCTAATCTCTAAACATCTCTAGCCAAAGGTCGCTCATCAACTTGGATTGCTACCAAACTCTCCATGCTGGACATCTTCCTACTCAGTACATCGGCCACCACATTGGCCTTCGCGGGATGATGTTGGATAGTTAAGTCATAATCTTTCAAAAGCTCAATCCATCTTCTTTTGTCTCAAATTTAAATCTCGCTGATTGAAGATATACTATAGGCTACGATGGTCAATAAAAATCTCACAATGGACTCCATACAAATAGTGACACCATAATTTCCACACAAACACAACCACAACCAACTCCAAATCATGAGTGAGGTAGTTCTTTTCATAGGCTTTACTAAGATAAGAACTCTTCGAACCAGTCCATTTAGTCCTCGATCCATCTGACATAGCGAAGGTAACATTCTTGGTATGACAATAAAGAATAGCATGACATACCTAATCCATACCCATAATATTATCAAAATCTACGATATCAAATATAATTAGATCTATCAAAGTCTCATAGCCCAGCAAGTAACAAGATAGGATCGGTACACCTGATCCACTACTAAGGGCTCTCCTACTTGGGTCGAAACATGAGCAGACACAGACATGGAATCACAAGGAAACTCAAACCCCATGAGAAATAAGCATACAAATATGAACAAGTAGATCCAGGATCAAATAACACAGATACAGGGTGACTGCAAATAATAATAATACCTGCAATCATAGCGTTGGAGGCCTCAAACTTGGGTCTACCAGAAAAGGCATAACAATGGCCATCTCGACCTCCACTCATAGGATTTTACCCTATACCACCTGAAGGAGTAAAAATACCACCTTCTCCCTACCATCGGCACGTCCACCTCTGTGAGTCTGTCCTCAACCATGGCCTATGGTCTATGATGCAGAATCTCTGGTTGGTGGTACTAGATCTCAAACAGGTGCTATGGAGTATGAAAGGTGGAGCCCAAAATAAGTTTTTCTCTGACACTAGCGAATCATGTGCTCAGAAGATCCACACCCGAAGAAGGATCTAGGGTCGGACTACTGTTGTGAAGGAGTATGAGGGATATTGTAACTTTCCAGGCACATGGACCTTTGCTAAGAACCAGATGAACTCTAACCTAAATTGTATGAATCAGGAGGGCCTCCTCCTTTCTCAAAAGATTGAAAGGCTGTATGAACTCCACGATATGAAAAAGAACTACTTCTTCTAACCATATCTCTAACCCCGGATGAGGCACCTTAGTATATTCCTGAAGTATGGACCCTTTTAGGGTCCCCAAACTCTTCTTTCTACATCAACTCCACCTTCTTAGCGGTGTTAAGAGCTGACTAAAATAAGGCTCTATTCTAGCTATCCAAATAATCGATTGTCTGATAGGATAAATCAACCCTCTAATAAATCGGTGAACCTTTTCTTCCTTAGTCGGAAGTATGGATGTGCCATGATGGGGCAACTAGAAACACTTGATATCTTAATCTGAAACAACCATGGTGCCCTGCCTCAAACTCACGAATCACAATCGACTCTCCTCACGAATACTACAGGGATAAATCGAACATAGAATGTATCAAAAAATGTCTCCCAAGTCATTTGCGGATATCCATCTAGAAGGGATCCTACATAAGTCCTCTATGACTTCCTGGCCAGCCCACGGAGCTGAATGGGGACATATCTCACTCCATGTGTCTCTACTTGTCGCATGGTATCCTGTAACTCCCTACAAATAGTTAGGAACTCATAAGTATCCTTGGTTTTCCTACCCTGGAACTAAGGTAGGTCCATCTTTTAGAATATCTCATATCTCCATTGATCATCATCAGTAAAGGCATTAACTAGTGGTATCTCATCAATCAGATTTGCTAGTGGCTGCTTATCCTGAATTTAGGCCTTGAGGGCCTAGTGTTGATTCTAAGGCTGCACCCTCACCCGAGTCAATGAAGAAACAGGAGTGTCAGTTGGGTTACCTGCTTACCCTAAAGTCTCCAACATAGCCAAGACTATGAAAAGTGTATCCTGGAGTTATGGTGATGCAGCAAACTCATATGGAACCAGCTTTGACATACCTTCCTCATAATCCTTCAACACAGCGTCTCCTTGGCCCCAGCCTCTAGTTCATCCTCGGGCACGACCCCTACCCCTAATTGGTGTATCAATAGAATTATCGGGGGCTACCTCTTCTCAACATGTAGCAGCAGCAGCTCTGGTCCTTACCATATGTCAAAAGGGACACATGAACATTTATCACTCATACAAAACCTATGCACGAATTGATTAGATTGAAATGAAAGAGAGTTTTCTAATAGTCTTCAAACCTCTCAAGGATAAGTGACTGATATCTCTGCATCGACCCTCAAGACTCTATTAGACTGGGCTTGTACATATGTGAAACCTATGAACCTGGAGCTCTGATACTAAATTTTCAAGACCCAAAATCCAGGTGTAATGGCACTCACCTAAACCGGAAGATAACAGTCAAGCCACAGCTATCCTAAGGACTGTTGTCACATGTACAAGCCTTTATGCATAAAATACTCAAATGAAAAACAAGGAATAATGTCTAGTTCTTAAATAGAACAAGAACATAAAATGGACTCCTCAAGGCCTACTAAAGACATAGACAACTACCTCATAGAATTCGGAAGCTCAATCCAACAAAAAAGGAGGACTAGTAAGATGGACCAGGCTGACAACCTACAAGAAAATGTAACAAAGGGTGAGCTCTAAACAACGGGGTACTTAGCTAATGGAACTAACCGATGAACACAAGTAACTCCTCAAATGACAACCACAAAATCCAATTAAAAATGAGAATCTGCACTAAAACCTAGAAAATCCTTAGAATATTCAAAGTGTTCTACCAAATATTCAATGCCTCAACTCCCTTTCAAAAATCTTATCATTAAGTATTTATAATATTTAAAATTTAACCCTAAAAATCAAGTAGAAAAGATAGCATGCAACAGGTACATCACGCAGGTATGACTCGTAGGGTGACCTATGAGTCCTAATTGGGGTTTTATGGTCAACTTTTGATGTTTTAGATTTGACTTTTACGACCCACTATTATGAGTCATTACATGTTCTACAACTCGTATTCTTCTCTCGTAGTTTAGGCCTTCAATTTTTGGTCCAAATTTTTATCACACTATTTCTTGCTATGATCCTACCTACACAAGTCGTGGTGAGACTTATGACTCCTAGAGTGGCCTCGTAAAGCTGACCTCCACTTAGCAGATTCTTGATTTTGCTCACTGTTTCTTGCTATGAGAGCACCCTACGACTCGTTGCTTGGGCTATGACTCATAGAATGGCTCATATGTCTTGTAATTCAGCAAAATCTGTAATTTTCTCCCAAAATCATGCCAACTTATCTTTTCTGCAAAAACAACATAAAAACATATAAAACCATAAAAAGTTGTATTAAGAACTTGCAAAATCCCTTGTTTTAGGTATCAAATGTGTTGTATTTTGATAGCACATCAACACCCTCAACTTAGAACTGTTGCTTGTCCTCAAGCGACGACTCAATCTAAGCAGACAATGAGAAACACATAGTAGCTACTCTAATGCCATATACATCACTTAACTAAAATACAGGTACCCAACTCTCATTTTGAAAACATGATTGCAAGGCTACTAAGAAAACCAAAATACAAAGATGTAGCTGGCAATCGAACTAAGACAAGCGAAGGAGTATGAACAATCCACAATCACTAGACTAGTCATATGCCAATCATGCAGTGCAAATGCCCTCAAGAAAGGAAGTCCCTTTTTCTCACTCAAAGTGTATTTAAAATTCAAGGATTGTACAAGCATTCTTATTCTCACAAATGAAATTCATGCACAATGATCATCACCATAAGCTTGCCTCTATACTCAACTTCGGACTAATGACAAAGTGGATTTTGGATCACTTTAGGACTTAACGAGCTTGTAACATAGGCTCATGGGGCTTTGTTAAGGAATTTTAGGCAAGTATTGACTAAAAGATATACTTGAACCATGTTTATCAACACTCTTAAATCCATGACTTAACCATTTTCACCAAATCTTCCCTTATTCTACCTTTTTAAGCTTTTCTCGGGTGCTTTCTTTCTCTTTTTCAACTGTGCCTTATTTTTGAACTCATTTTTTCTATTCTCTTCAACCCAAGGCAACTTTTCTTTTCTTTTTCTCACCTGGCACATGACTTTTTTTATTTATTTCTTTCTTTCCCAACTAACCACCTCTTTTTCATTACTTTACCACAATAAAGGCCGCCCTCAACTTAGGCTTTTAGCCCGAGGTGAAGAACACAATATCTATTTCTCAAACCAAGGCCACTATTCGTAGCCAACCTTAACTTAGGCTTTTTGCCCCAATCAAGGTTCACATGTTCAAGGACAGACCAGGGCCAATATAAAGGTACTTCATAAATAAGGCTAAGCTAGCTAGGTGTCAAGAATAAACAGGTACACAAGAAGCTTAACAATTGGAATAAGGGATCAACTATCACATTTGGTAGGTCATTTAGGCAAAAGTGGACTTCACTAAAAGAACAATGGCCTAAGATCCTTTTCCAATTCAACCACATCACTAGTCTAATCTTAGTAACTAGGCAAGTTTTGAGTCCATACATAATACATGAATATGGAAAAATAAGTTGACACACATATGGCATCACATACACAATCAAGTATAGGCTAATAGGTCATGCTTCAAGCATCATCTTCCTTTCTCTTTATCAGAACACACATTGCCAGATAATCATATGCATGATTGAAAAAATAACCAACAATCTCAAAAAAGGTTAGGGTACTGAATTTTAAAAACATTCAAAAAGCATTTCAAGATAGTATATATGCCCAAAAGATAGTAATTGCTATTTATCTACAAATTATCTACACTACCTAAACATGTCGGATCAATAAAATTAAAACAACCACAAGGAAAGAGAAAAATGGCAAGAAAACCTTGGGATAAAAAATACGGGGATGTTAAGGACTTGAGGTTACTCAGACTTCACCCTAATCCATAACTTCCCACAGCCCACCAAAAGGAAATACTTTGTCCTCAAAGTAAATACACACACACACACATACACACACA
>JAOTQR010070655.1:0-13324 GCA_025774065.1 Solanum ossicruentum | reverse complement strand
TGTGCACACCAAATTCACTTGATACTCTAATCATGCACCGGAAAAATACTTAGGTTCAAATTACACGACATCCACAACAATATTTTCCCAATTGGATAATTATTCTTAATTTAAAGAAATACGGGGTCTAACAGGGTGAAATCCACCTAAAGGTAGGGGGAAGAAGACGACAACATCAAAATAGTGTCAAATTGCAGAGAGGATGATTAGCATATTGTACTAGAATTAAGATTGGTGCCATAGAGCTATTATGTGGCTTCTTTAAACTTCCATACTATATTGAAATCCTACGCTCTAAGAACATTTTTAGAAAATCAAAACAGCTACCAATTCTACATTATTTAATTCATTTAACTTTGATAGGTTTTTGATAACTCAACACATTCTCTTTATACTACACTTAACACTATAGATTTAAACAAACAAGGATAAGCTTCTTTTCGAATTGTTATTAACTATTGGAAAAATTCTACTTATAACTATTTTATAACTGATGTATTTACACTTTGGAATTTTTAGTTCTCTGTAATTTGAAATTTTCGGACAAATAAAAAAGTATGTAATTTAAAAACTTACCATAGGCTGGAAAGTCATTTATGGTCCAGAAAACAACGGCATGCATATTGAAGTTTTCCCAGTTGATGCATCAAATGTCTCTACACCATCACTCCATAACTCTTTCAGCTCATCAATCAAAGGGCGTAAATAAACATCAATATTCTTTCTTGGTACTTGAGGACCAGGAATAAGTAATGACATTATCATAAATGAGTCCTAAAAACATTTCCAAGGAGGAAGATTATAAGGAGTGAGAATGACAGGCCACATACTATACGATGTGTTTATGTTACCAAATGGGTTAGAACATCCTTTGCAAGACGGAGTCTAATATTACGAGGTTCTTGTGCAAACCACTGGTGATTCTTGTCAAACTCCTTCCATGCTTCAGAATCTGCCGAATGCCTTTAACACATTCCTCATCAAGATGTTTTTCTTTATAACACTTCATGTCTCCACTTGTTTTACTAAACATAAATAACCTTTGAAGTCTCGGCCTCAATGGAAAATATCGCAAGACTTTATGAGGATTTTTTTGTTCTTTCCATTATTAAGTTTTTTACCTCAAAGTACCACAATGTGGACAATCTTCTCTATCTTTGTGTTCAGCTAGTATAACACAATAATTTTTACAAGCATGAATCGAAATGTATTCTAATCCCAAACCTTCCAACATGTTTTTAGCATCATAATATGAGTTAGGAAGTGTCTCACCAGTAGGAAATGCCTCTTTTAGTAACTCTAGCTACATATCAAATGATTTATTACTACATTGATTGTACACTTTCAAGTGTAGCAACTTCACAAGAAATGAAAGCTTGGAGAATTTCTTACATCCCAGATACAGTTCATGTTCAACTTCTTCTAGCAATTTGTCAAACTTTTTAGCTTCCTTCTCACTCATATTACCACACACATTATTATCAGTTGTTGTTTCCCCTGAAAATTGCCAAACGATCTTCTACTGACCTCTTCTAACATAGTCTGAATTCCATCATCATTGTCAAGCTCTTCATTTTCATCTTCATTGTTAATCGCTTCATTGTTATATCTCATTTGTGATTGTTCTCCATGGAATATCCATTGCATGTAACTTTTCATAATTCCATTGATCAATAGGTGGTCATACACAATTTCTTGTGTTTGAAAATATACATTTGAACAATCTTGATATGGGCATCAAACTTTAGAATTTCGATCAAAGTGAGACCGAATAAGTTGCATAAAAGATTGGACACCCTCAACATATCTTTTAAAGAATTTTGCTTCATGCATCCAACTTTTGTCCATGATCACCTGCAAAACATAACCTTTATAAAAATAAATATTATAGAAGAAACACATGCAAGTGTCTTTCAAATAAAATATGTATAAACAACAACATACCCAGTAAAATCCCACAAGTAGAGTCTCAGGAGGGTAAATTGTACACAAACCTTGCCACTACCTCATAGAGATAGAAAGGTTATTTTTGAAAGACACTCAACTCAAAATATATTAGTCCCAAAAGTAGAAAACACTAGATATATATTTCTTCGACACTTATAGTTGCTAAAAATTATACTTGTTAACCTAATATAATGTTGACCTTTAAAAATTTTAAAAGACGCATGTGTCTCATCTAAAAAGTATATTTGACAAAATAGAGGAAAAGTATGACAAAGGGGAGCCAAATCTGGCTTGGCTAATATATATAAGCTGCACTTCAGGTCTTATTCCAGCTATATATTCAACTTTAACTGTCTGAGGTGATTCACTGTCATATCCCAGAAGCTTGCAAGAATTTCATCTGAACTTCTAGGTCTGTCAGTCCAACAAGATTTCAGTCTAATATCTCTTAGACTGACACAAATTTCTATCTCTTAAGAGAATTGAAGATAACAAACTTGCTCAATATACAAAACTAATATATGAGGTCCATCAAAAGCCTAACCTAGAGTGTGGGACTGCTGAGTTCATTTTACCCATTCAACAGCACTACCCATAAGCATAGCAGGCTAATCATGGCCCTTTCTTCCTATCCTTAAATCACTTTCTACCACCTCAATCAATGAAATTGCACGTGGAGTGGGAGCAATTCATGTGAAGAGAATGGATATAAATAGAGAACACCTCGATAGAATTCAGCAGGAAAAAGTCAACTAAGAGGCAGGAAGCTTGTCCAAGAAAAATGACCCCAATGTCAAGAATACAGCAGAAGTGTTTGATTTTAATGATGTGAATGTCAAGAATACAGCAGAAGTGTTTGATTTCAATGACGCCAATGTCAAGAATACAGAAGCAGTGTTTGATTTCAACACATCTTTTTCTTTGCACATATCTGACCATAGGACGGACTTAAATACTTACAATACTCAGGACGACTTTAACAGAAAAAGGCATATTTCAAATAGCAATTGTATTATCCCCAAATCCCAAAGGCAGGCAACCTCTCCTTGCAAACCAAGCAGTAAATGCGTTTATGTCCTCGTTTTTTTTGTGCGTATTATATTAACTTATTTTTCTGATCAGTTCTGTGTTTTAAATTTTTTGTCATTGTGCAATTGAGTTCAACAACTTTCTCCAAGACAATTCAAGTCTCTAACTAAAGAAAGAAGTGAATAATCATGTGAAAGCATAAATGTGCCCATAGGTAGGTACATAAGTTTTTTAGAAAAAGAAAGGAAACAAATTACCGAATATTTTATATATAAGAGCACTTACTAATTCTTGCTGAATCTTGTTATTTTGCTACATAAAAGAATTTTTCTCCTCTGTCAACTTCGAAATTAGCTCCTTTGTCTGCAAACAAGACAAAGTATGAGGAGTGAACTATCATGTTGCAACCATAGCTCTTTTCTTATGTTCATATCCTTAAGATCTCCCCGCCCCAGCCCTGTCCTATTTATCATAAATCACTTTTGATGCTAAGAATCAAATAGAGAGGAAAAGCCAACAAAGTATGAGGAGTGATCAAACTGAAGTAACAGAGAGACTTACCAAAGAGGTCTGATAGCCACGAATTCTCGGAGACAAAGAGCTAAACCTGAATTTCTAACAAACAGAGAGACATACCAAAGAGGTCTGATGGCCACGAATTTTTGAAGACAAAGAGCTAAATCAAAATTTGTAACAATTACTGTAGTGGCTATTTTGATCTTGAGAGGAACAAAAGAGAAGATGTAGCAGGCTCTTGGAGAAATAAATCCTTAATGAAAGAGAACCCTTTTCTTTTCTTTTCTTTTCTATTTCTATATGTTCTTTTCTTTTTCTATATAATAGAAAGGATATGACTCAAATATATATCAAACTTTGAGAAAAAATTTATTTATGTTATCAGTTAAAAGTTTGGCTCATTATGTCATTATCATTTGAAAAAAGATTCATCTATGTCATTATTTTTAACTCCAATTTTGTAAAACTACTTAAACAATTAAACACTTTTATATTAGAATTTTGGATCAAATGTAGTCTTTTTAGTCATTCTTCTTCAAAAATAGTAAGAACACTGTAGATATCAAAATTTTATAGGACTCAACAAGATGAGTCTTATTTTAATCAAGGTTTCTTGGAGGCTACTCAATCCTAAACCCTAATTCATGCCTATATAAAGGATATTATATTCCCTTGAAAAGGCATCTCAATATTCATAGGGAGATCAAAATAGTCAAAATCGTCCTATGTTCGAGAAATAATGATCCTCGAATCATGGAGAAATATCATGAGAGAAGAATCAAAGGAATAACAGATTTGTATGCACATGCTTATCAATAAAATTTATTTCTTCATATTTTATTGTGATTGCAATTTGTTATTCTATCACTTTAAAATTTGTTGTAAATAAACACCCAAAACTTACAAATTTTAAACTTCTCCAAATATTCACAAAATCACCCCAAATTTCAAGATTAGCGTTCCTCCAAGCTAAATACCAAAGCTCAATAGTTTTTGACCTCGAATTTAACGTAACTCAACAAGACCTACTTAAAATTTTTCTCAACGTTTCACAACAATAGGTAGAAAAATCTTTCAAAAAAAGAGAAATCAATCCAAAAATTTTAAAAATTTGATTTGATTCGTGTTTTTATTTTTTTTATTTTTATACTAGATCTTTATTTCTTAGTATTTTGTTGAGTCTATGTTCAAATTTTCAATTAATTTAGAGTTGAGGAGAAAATTTTACCATTAAAGAAGGTTAAAGTTCTGAAACTTTGAAAAAAATTTTCAAGTGAGTCTTGTTGAGATAGGTTGAATTCGAGCTCAAAAATATCGAGTTTTGCTATTTAGTTCGGAGGAATGCTACTCTTGAAATTTGAGTTGATTTCGTGAATATTTGAAAAGTTGAAAATTTGGGAGTTTTTGGTGTTGTTCATGTGTTCTTCATGTGTTCTTGATATTCTTCATGTGTTCTTGGTATTCTTGAAGAAAAATGACCAAAAAGACTATATTTGATTCAAAACTCTAATATAAAAGTATTTAAAGTTGTTTAAGTGGTTTTTCAAAATCAGAGTTGAAAATAATGGTATAGATGAGTCTTTTATCAAAAGGTAATGACATAAATGAGTCAAACTATTAACGGATGATATAAATGAGTCTTTTCTCAAAATTCGATGACATATTTGAATCTTTTCCCGAATAGAATTTCAACGTGACTATTATTTTGCCATTTTTAACAAAGTTAAGGGCAATTATACATAACTTGCAATAATTCAATAGTATTACGTTGCTAGCCTAAGATTCGTCTTTTATCAATAGAATTGTTGTTATTTATTTATTTTTATTTGTCATATTTTATTCTTTAAAAATTAAAATATAAAAATTTTGATGATCATTTTGAGATATACCCTTTTTATAATCTTATTATGATAAGTAAATTAAAATAAAAGAAGTAATAAGTTGTCTTTTCCATCTTGATAAATTTGTACTTCAAATCTTGATATATTTGCATTTCACAACCTAAGCATATACTCTAAGATTTTAAAATGAACATAATATTTAAAATTAAACACATTCACTTTCCATTCTAGTATAAGTTGAAAACCTCCTTAATATTCTTTCCCTTTCATTTTAGTGGACAAGTATACTAAAATAGTTGTCCCAAAAAATTCTATATAAAACTTCAGCCCCTTCCAGTTAGATGTTAGGCAAGTAGGGATTACTTTTACTATGCTCTAGGCATAGATTCTTTTTTTATTGAAGGAACAGGACAGTAAAGAACTAAAACTATATCCTTTATATTTGTGTCAAGAGGAAAATAATTTTAAAAAATATATTATAAATAAATCAGAAAAATACTATAAATCATAATAATTATCAATTTAAAGATCTGATTCTTGAAATTTTATTAGTATCGCATAATGTGGGACAAGGAGAGTAACATACATTATTTAAAATTTATGTAAAATATATTATAAATTACAATAATTAATAATGTAAATTTTTTAAAAATGAATAAAAGTTCGACACTCTCAAAATGTTATATGTGTGACTTAAATTGAAATAGTGATATATATTATTTAAAATTAATATAAAATTTACTATAAGTCACAATATTAACAACTTAACAATTTATGATATATATATAAAATCTACCGATCACATAAATCCACATAAGAAAATATATATTGACGTTGTGCTAGCACGGACATTTGTAACTAGTGCATGTATGTATATATATAAAAACTTGTCGTCTATAGTTAGGGATGGCAACGCGGGCCGAGGCGAGTTTAAGCTATGTGGAGTGGGGCTGGTTGAAGTAACTATATTTTAAAACTAATGTGGGGCGGGTTGCGAGTTTAAAAGGCCAAATAAGAATTCGAAGGAATTAAATTTTTGTAATTAGTAAAAATCAAAGATATAAATTTTTATATTAAATATTGACTTTAATTTTAGGTTTTTTCTAAAATTTAAACTAGACATGTTCGATAAATTGTTAGTTGTTAAAATGTTAATTAGAAACTTTTAATTACCGATCAAGAAATAATTATTAAAGTGTCAACTAAAAATAGTTAATTAATTGTTGAGACGTTAATTAACAGAAAAATCTAAATTCAATTAAAAAATGAAAGAATGTTAAAATTTAAACAAGAAAAATTTATACAAGACAAGTTAAAAATAAAAAAACCATCATACGAAGCAAAACGAGTTGAGCTCAATCCATCCCGCACTTAACTATTGCCATGCCTATGTATAGCAACAAAATTAAATAATAAAATATAATAAAAATATTGACCAACTCTAAAATCTACCATTAACTTTTGATTCACTAGTATTTTACTCATTTTCAATTAGGAAAGTGCAGAGCTTCTTTATCTTCTCCTTCCAAAACATCTCCTTTCTTCTCTCCTAATTTCTTCAGCATCAATTTGTTTTGTGTTTTTTCTCTTAAATCTTTTAAGAATACAGTCTGATCCATTCGAGAAATATTCCAGCTGAAATGTGTAGTTTTTTCAGATCCAATTTCAAAGATCGTAGCCTGTCTGCTCAAATGCTATCTTTAATGTCTTCATCGTTTCTCTTGCTCTGACCAGCTGTTTTAGCAGCAGTTGGCAGCTGAGGGAAGATAAAAGAGGTCCAGTGCATTGCTCTTAATCGATTACCTGGATTTTTGAAATGGGTTATGTAGCGATTCAATTTTTTTGGGATGATTAACAAAAAGTATAAGATCTGGAGTTTTGAGTTTCTACTGAAAGAGGTGCAACTATTGATCCAATCGGTAAGACATCTTTTAAATCTGAATTATGGGTTATTGATAAGAATAGGATATGTAAACTAGGCTCAAACGGACATCTTTATGTTTGTTTATGTGTTCAATAGTTTCATCAGATCCTTTTTCCCTTCCTGTTATTATTGTAGTTAGAAGTGATTTGCTTAGTATTTTTATTTACCTTTTTCCAACTAAGGAAAGTAATTTCTTGATCTTTCTTTCTCGTTCTAAGCATAAAGATTTTGCCTTTATTAATTTTTTTGATAAATAAAATTGCTGCCCTCTGTACAGTTTTACTTTCTGAAGCAACGATGGACAATTACGTCCTTTTGTGTGTGCAATTTTATTTTGTAAATATTAGATTAAAAGAAAGTTAATCACGCGCTTCTACTTTTCCTAAGTTTCTAGGGTAATAGGTAGCACTACTTCGCCCACCCAATGGAATTACAGAAAGCATAAAAATAGAGAAAAAAACTGTCTTTTGGCGCTTAATTTTTTTAGGCTTTTGGCTCCAAAAGAATTTGAGAATAACCACTACATATATGAGAAGACAAAATGAAAAAGTTTTATCCCTGCAAAGTGAAGCAGAATTTCTGAAACTAAACAAGAAGACGAGGTATGTATCAGTCCTCCTATTCAATAGTCATATGCTTTCCTCAAGTCAACTTTCAAGAAACATCTAGGAGAAAAGCCTTTCCTAGAGTACCACTTTAGTACTTCATGAACAATATATTATCAATGATTGACCTACCTTCAACGAAAGCTGATTGAGAAGGGCTGATAATAGTATTAATTACTTCTTTCATCCTATTTGTTAAGACCTTTGTGATGATCTTGTAAATGGTGTTCTTTAGATCCTTTAGGTTGTTCTTTAAAGTTCTTAGCTTGAGATTCAATTGATACATCCTAGTTACATTATAACTTTGGGCCCAAGTGTTTGTGACAATCTCACCAAATTGAGGATGTTCCAGCATAGTCTTGAATAAGTTGAAAGGTTTTGGCCTTGTTAGCACAGCTGGTGTGCAATGAATTAGCACTGGTGAATAATTAGACACACACGGGGTCAAATAATCAGCCTTAACATTTCCATGCTCCTGTAGCCATTCATTATTCCCAAACCCCAATCCATCCTTGAGTATACCCTATGATCTAACTCCTGTTTGTTGCAGAATGAATAGAAACCGTATGTGTCTGTTTACTTAATTAGTACCATGATTATTTTTCATGTTGTTGTAATACAGTATTAAGTTACCTGTGTGATCCATTGTTTTTCCTGAATTTCATGGTATAGAAAAAGTTGTATTGCTGCAGATTATGTTATATCAATATGTTTTATTTTGGGAGAAGGTACAAATCTTGTTGTGTGTTTCCTCTGTTTTCTTCTCTCTGGAAGTGAATGTTGCTATGGCTCTGCCAAAAAAATAATGCAGCTCATTCAAATGATGGAGCAGTGGAACTGTTTGTGACTTTCTGAGGATGATATCGAATAACTCTGTCCAACTAGACCTGAACAAATGGAAGAAATCACCTATTTATATTCTAATTTATGTGACATCATTTGACTTAATATAAAGTTTATGAAAGTTTAAAGAATTTAGACAAGTTAGGTGGGAAAGAGAAAAATTAACTTTTATACTCCATTCCCTTTCCTTATTTTTCTTCTTATAGCTGAACTTAATAATTTGGAAAATATGAAAAGGAAAGAAAATAAAAATAAAGTGCATTAGAACTAGTAACATAATGCAGTTCTTTCAGCACCTGTATTCTTGCCATGAACAACAGTAATATAAGCCTTGAAAGAACCAGAAGAATTTTCTACATGGCAGTGTATAAATTGCTCATTTGTATCCAACACCTGCACCTGTGTAGTTGTTCTCCAAATCATCCAAATTCGACCATTAACAGTAGTTACACATAGTTCCATCCATGTGCCACTTTATTTAGAATGGCTTGCCCCTCTCACATTCCAAGTAGAAATGATCATGATATGTTGGTTGCTTCACCCGGATGGACTAGTACCTCTCCCTCGTTTGTTATACTCATCAGTGGTGAGTATTTATTTGTATACTAGTCTCACCTGGCTATCCCACCATAACATTAGTACTATCATGGCCAAATCTAGGACTAGGGCCATTTAAAATTTATTTGTCTCCAGTTTCTCCTTCACACTGTCTTAGACCTGCCTTTGCTTGCCACCCGACGCACAAGTCTCCGTCTTCTTCTATTCCTTCTTTTCCTCCTTGGAATCTCATTAAACTCTGCCTCTATTCCTTATCTTGATGTTGGTCTCTGCACCCCTCTGATTTGTGACCAAATCGAAGACAATGTACACAGGACTTTGGCTTTCGGTCATAGTAAACTGGTTGATGGAAAGTCCCAATGGTGTCACTATTTCAATGGATTCAATTAAAGGTTAAGATACATCTACTTCTATACGTACACAAGGATAAGAAATGTGCTCCATACTAGCTGTGAATTGGTCAGTGTGCATTGGTCGTCCAGTGCCACTAACAATCTTACTCAATGCATCACATGACCAGTAACCAACTATTAAACCTGACAGAATAGAGGAATGGAGGTAATACGGTTTGGATCGAATTCAAAATCAATTTCCCACATCTGGACCACAAAGGGCTTGTTATGGAAAGTATATGGGCCATTGAGCAGTACCCTATGCGATCCTCCACCGAGTTGAATCTGAAAATAAAATACCCTGAATCATGTGCTAGAATCTGGGGTTTTATCTCACAACTCCAGCTATTTCCTACATAATTTTCCATTGATTTCAGGTAAGGCGTATCTCCAATAACATACTCAATCAGTGAGTCTCGCCAATAGTCCATCTGCTCCATCAGATATTCTTCACTAATAGTAACATAAATGTTACCCTCTTTTGAATACAGAATTATGTAGAAGAGTGATCCTATCCTATCTTCCTGTTCTCAGCAAATTCCTTCTTTATTATTGGAGGGTTTGTTGTTGTAGTGATTTCTAAAAATTGTAACCTCCTGTTAGGGCATGAGGTTCCAAAAGTATTGAGATGCATAGAAGTCGGTGAATCTTCATCCATGCCACTGTCGTCAACCTCTTATAGGATAGATCAAAATTTGGGAGGGAGGAAACTACCAAAAGTAAGGGATGGTGGTGTGTATCTAACGCCATCTTGGGGTGTTGCCATCTTCCCAGTTGAGCCGGTTGTCTTTCCAGTGAAGGTCATTTGCGTTTGCAAAAGGAACACGTTTGCAACCTTGCTAAAATACATATGCACATATTCTTCTTAACACCTTAGCTTATATAAGTTTCTGAAAAAGTTATTGTCCGCCTATGAAATTTGGACATTTCCTAAATAAAATATATCTTTTATATGTTAACTCTTTAATCCTCTAGTAATGCTTCAATGATTCAATTAATATTAGAACGAGAAGCAGTAAACTCTTATATTTTAGGAACATGCTAATATTACATATTGTGTTTTGGTAGGATTCTGCAAATCAATGGCACCGGGTGGACGTGGCTTTAAGCAAACTACACTTACAGGGGAAACTATTCAAGATACTCAGCCATTGGATGGATCAAATAACCTTACTCCTGCTATTAATACAGGTAATATGTTAATTATATTTATTAGGATTAAATTATTTAGTTATTTTCCAAGTTGAACGTTTTTCTAAATGGATAGGTATTGTGATCTACACTATTGAAATTCAATGACATTTATGTAATATGTGAAACTTATTATCAACGGACATGATATGAATGATTAGAAAAGATGCTATTAGCTCTTATATACTCTTTGTTTTGTCAAATTTTTTGACCGAAAAATTTCAGTTGTCTTAATCTTCATATGTACCTTACTGTCATATATGCAATCTTTTTTAAAATTTTAGGTGGCACTTTGAACTAACTTTTTTTCATCAGATAATTCCACTAGAATCAGGAATGGTCGTGGCAAGACTAGATGAAAAGGTCTTGAAAAAATGAAGAAGGCTTTGGGAAGCAAGATGAAAATAGAGATCCCAATAGGTAAAGGAACGCCAACTAAACCAGCTCAATCAGCAAAACTATCCAATGAGTTAGGGATAATTGCTCGAAATTTTCTTCCGCTTCCAAACAAGTGGACGGAGCTCACTAGATGCAGCACTAATTAAATGGCAAGTAAGCATTCTGTACTCTTAAAGTACTTACTTTTTTAGTTGTGGGATTCCACTGGGTATGTTGTTGTTGTTTTAATTGTCCGAATATTTCAAATTACAAAGAACTGAAAATTCCAAAGTGTAAATACATCAGTTGTAAGATAGTTATAAGAAGAATTTTTCCAATAGTAAATAACAATCTTTGTTTGAAAAGAAGCTTATCCTTGTTTGTTTAAGCCTAGAATGTTAAGTGTAGTATAAAAAGAATGTGTTGACTTATCAAAAACCTATCAAAGTTAAATGAATTAAATAGTTGTTTTTATAGTAGAATTGGTAGCTGTTTTGATAGAGCGTAGGATTTCAATATAGTATGGAAGTTTAAAGAAACCACATAATAGCTCTATGGCACCAATCTTTATTCTAGTACAATATGCTAATCATCCTCTCTGCAATCTGGCACTATTTTGATCTTGTCATCTTCTTCCCCCCACATTTAAGTGGATTTCACCCCCAACCATAATCATCATAACGAAGTCCAAGTTCTCTGGAAGTTCTCTAATCTCTTGATTGTCATCGACAAAGTTGCTTACTTTAATCTGACAACAATGTGGATGTTGGATAATGATCTAATATTTCTTGCAAAGGCATCTCTATCTTTCTGTTTAGTGTGTCGAAAGGAGAACCGTTTTCTATTAAAGAAACAAAAAGAGATCATTTTACTACTAGCAAAATATTAGTGCTATAAACATTTTTTATTATTTTCTTGGTGTTCATGTAAAGCTGGTGGTTCCAATGTTCTTTTTGGACTGCGTTCTTCTTTAAAGTGTCATTTGAAGCTATCCTTAAAAGTTTTCAAACAAATATTTTTTACATATCTTTTGATGACAAGGGAAATCTGCAATCGCTACTCTTTGGGTCTGCACAGGGTAAACCCCCCTTGTCTATGTAATAACTCGCAAACCACATAGGAGTGGTAACCCTCTAGTATCTACATATTTAGTGACTAAGAAGTGAACTTTCTCCTAAGATCAAAAGAGTTGAATAATTCAAACACACTTGTGGGATTACATCGGGTATATTGTTGTTGTTCAAGTAGCAACATATGTAGCACTAACTTAAACTTTAATATTGTTAAGCTTATAAGACATGGTGCTGGCATTTTGAACTCTTATGAAGTTGTATTTTTGTTTTTTCGTTTTTTTTTGGTCTCGCTGTCTCATTAAAAGAGGAAATCTCCCATCCCGCAAGAATATCCTTTATTTTGTTTTCAGAAATTTCCTGATTGAAAAATCCATTGGACAAATAGTATCTCTAGCACTGTGATCCATATGCACCCCTATGTTCCTTATCAATTTTGATCCGTTGGATTTAATATATCAGGCATCATACATACAACAGTCTTTGATTCTTTAAGTTTACATGGATAAGTTTTCTAATGTGGACAAATTTCAGTCTACTAGATTCTTAGTTCCTAGATTTGTGATCATTAGTTTATTTCAGTGTTTAATGAAAAACTACATCTTACTAAAAGGTCGGGATGACAATGGGGCAGGTGCAGGGCGGGTTGAGCTCAACCCGCAATTTTTTTTAAACCGTCCTGCCCCGCCCCACATGATGATTTTTTTTATTTTCAACCAGCCCCGCACCGGCGGTTGAGCACATCCCATCCCACAAGAGCCAAGCCCCTGCATAAACCCGCCCCGCTTAAATTTTAAAGTTCTTTCATTTTTAATTGAATTTATTTATTTTTGGCTAATTAATGTCTCAACAACTAATTAACTATTTTTAGTTGACATTTTAAAAATTGTTTCTTAATCATTAATTAAAAGTTTCTAATTAACATTTTAACAACTAACAATTTACTGGAATGTCTAGTTTAAATTTTAGAAACAAAATAAAATTAAAGTTAATGTTTAATATAAAAAGTTTATATCTTTAATTTTTACTA
>JAOTQR010070613.1:0-13326 GCA_025774065.1 Solanum ossicruentum | reverse complement strand
AGATTTTTCTTGGTTGCTCTTTTTTTTTCTAAGTGTGGGACTCTTCTTGTACAAGAGATGAAGACACACATATATATAGGCACAAGCCTTTCACTTGAACCAATCAAAAAAACCACAACATATGGTCCCGCTAACAATTTAAATCTTAAAAACTACACTTTAGAAGAAAATTTACATTTGGTCCCAAACATTACCAAATTGAACCTATTAAGGACTTAACGGGTTCTAACAATATGGGTAGTCGTGGAGTGTGTGCAAGTGAGGAAGAGTGGGCGTGGGAGGAGTTTTGACCAAGTGTGGTGCCACAGGAACCTTGACGGGTCGTGGCAGGTCAGACGGCTCGTGGCCTTTGGCGTGGGATGGTAAGGCAACATTTTTTTCTCTAAGTGTGGTTCGAAGGACCACTACACTGATCATGTAGCACTACACGGCCCGTAAAGGACTCCTGTCAAAGTGACGATGACGTTAATTTTTCTAAATTTTTGAACTTCCAATTTTTGATCAAGTCTCATCTCATGGGCACTCCACATGACCCGTGGAGTGCCACACGACCGTTAGGCCTTTAGTGGGGCATCACTCTTTCAATTTTCCATCCGTTCACTAATGGCATTTTCATAAATTTTATTTATTCTAATGAACTTTTTGTACTTCTAACACTATCTTAACCTCCCCAAATGACCTAAACCCTATCTCAAAGGATCAAGGTCATCACTTTCAACTTGAATACACTCTGAAATCCTCTCAAAAGCCTTTACCAATACCCCAATACAAATTCAAGGAAACTCAAGAACAAGTTTTGGATTTCAAGATCCCATTCCAAGCTTCCACTCTTTTCCAACTCAATTTCAAGAAACTCAAGGTCTAAGATATGTGGTTTCAACCATTGGGTCCTTTCACCCATGGTGCCTAACCTTTATTTTTACATAAATTGCATGTTTTCAAGTTGTTTACTTATGGGTATTACTTATTATGAATTATGACTATAAACAATGTTGGGGTTTCATAAACTTGTGATTATTTAAGCATGTTTTGGGCTATGAAGCTAAGATTCATTGTGTGATTTGATGAAGGATTTTGATGTATCTTGCTTGAGGGTATTACCAAGTATTGGTGGGTGGTTTTACATTGAACTTTCTTGCATGATTTCACTCTTAAATTGCACAATTTTGTATTAGCATTGCACGCCTGGTAAGTGTTTAATAAATTATCTTTTCAAGGATTCTTAACGTTTTGATGATTTATTCGTTGATTTATGAGTCAAGTGACTTTATTATGATTTTGTGCTTCCTAAGGATGTGTTTAATTTATTTAAATGTTGATGATGTTGTAAAGCCATATTAGGCTCTTTTCTCAAAGATTTTACCTTTTGTGAGCGTTTGATGTTGATGTTAATACAAGGGTAATGTTGATGATGATCCATTCTTATATTTGACATTATGCTTGCCATTTGATGTCAATGATGTTAAGACCTACTCGTGTCATATCTTCAATGTTTCTTACAAGTTACCAAAGCTATAATTGTTTTAAGTATTCTGTGGGTTAGACTTAGCACCGAATAGACTAGAGGCGAGTACCTAAGTCCTAAAACTACATGCCACCGTAGGTGAACGGATTAGAGGCGAGTACCCAAATTCCTAAGAGGCAAGTACCCTAAATATGAATGGCTTGAGGCGAGTACCTGAGTCCAAGAACTAGAGGCGAGCACCTGATTCACATAAGGCTTAGTGGATCCACATAGGCATCTGGAAGTTCACCCTGGCAAGTGATTCCCCTTTTCTTTAAGTGTAGGGTAGACACTAGGACTTCATGGACTAGCTCACATGGTTTATATATATATATATATATATATATATATATATATATATATATATAATGTTCTATGTAAGATGAATGATTTGCAAAGCATGTTTTACTTTAAGCACAGATCATGCATGCCATATTGCTATTTTACTTGCCCATTGCCTATGTATATGCAGTTTGATTATATTACCAATATCTTGTTGCATTGTATCCTATATATTTAGTATATTTAAATATACTAATGCACACTCTATGCCTACATGATGTTACCATGTAGGGACCGGAGAACCTATTGATCATCCTCCACGTGGATAGATTACCTTTCGAAAGATAAGCTTTGGTGACTCCTCAAGTTCGGGGACTTTAGCTATGCTACTCTTATTATTGATGCCTTTTCCTTATGTTAAACTCTTGATATTATGAGGCTGACCCCGAAAAGTATCTTGGCGTCCGTTCAAATCTATGTTAGAGGTGCTGTTGGAACAAGTGATGTACTTTTATGCTATAAGCTTGACTCTCAAAATATTTTATCACTATTAAAGCTTTCTTTCTTTTACTTAGTCCCAATTTCCCCTTTATATATATCTATTTTGTTGATTATCTTGCTTCTGTGACCAAGGATATGTGTATGATATGCTAAGAGGCTTATTTGGAGTTCCTTCAGGTTCTCCATTTGTCGTGTCATGTATTGGCTCTAGTTTGGGTCGTGACAAACTTAGTATCAGAGCACTAGGTTGTTAATGGTCCTTAGCATCCAACACATCACATCGATTAGAGTATTGTTCATGGTTGTATTGTGCACCACGACTATGAGTAAGAAGCTATGAGACGTTTTAGCCATTTTTCATACTCTATATCACTCATGAAACTTTCAAAAACCTCTCCACGACTTAATCAAATATTTCATCCAAATTCAAGTATCTCAAGATCAATTCTCGATCTCAAGAACTCCTTTCAAGCTTCAAGTCTCTTTCAAGACTACATCAAGGAATCCCCAAATTTATGTATGTGGGTTTCATCCATTGGGTCCTTTCACCAATGGAGCCCAATCTTCCTTTTTATGAAAAGTGAATGTTTTCAAGTTGTATCTTCTATAGGTATCTCTTATATGGATTTTGATTATAAATTATGTTGGGGGTTTTTATGAAATGTTGATCTATTATGCATGACTATCTATTTCAGGCTTATACCATGATTTGATTATATCTATGAAACTATGTATATTTTGAGTTATGAAAATATGATCTATTGTGGATTTGATGATGGATTTCAAAGTACCCTACATGAGGGTTTTACAATATGTTGGTGGATTGATTTGGAATCATTTTATTCACTCTTGAATTGCACGATCTTAAACCAACATTATGAACCCACCATATGTTTGATAAAATATCTTTTGAAGGATTCTTAGAGTTATTGATAATTTATTGCATGATTCATGAGTCAAGTGACTTTATGATGATGTTGGGCTTTCAAAAATGTATTGAATTGATGAAAATGTCTATGATGTTGTAAATGTCGGATTAAGCCCTTTTTCAAAGATTTTACCTCTTATGGGCCTTTGATGTTAATGCAAGGGTAATGTTTGATGATGACCTATTCTTATGTTTTAAAATTAGTCTCACCATTAGAGGTCAAAGATGTTTCAGAGCTACTTATGTCACGTTTTTATGTTTCTTACAAATTGCAATGATGATTTCAATTATTTTGTGGGATTATGCTTAGCATTGATCAATTGGATGTGACATGGACCATCACCATGGGATCATATTCCTTTCCTCAAACTATGTGCCAACATAGGAATATACTTTTTCCTTGCTTTACTAGTGGATCCATTTAGTGCACTCTCTCTTGAGATTCTTCCTAAATTGGGTCGTGTTCTCGTAAGGCGAAGTTCCTTACGAAATCCTTTCCGAAATGGGTCATGTTCGAATAAGGAGGGTTACTTCATGCGAAATAGGTCATGTTTTCGTAAGGTGAAGTATGGTTTAACTTGGCAAGTAGACCACCTCACTGATGAGAAGTAATCATCGAGATTCTATGTTGTACATCACTTGATCTTATTCTTTTTCGGATGAGGTCTTTTCCCATATATATATGATATTCTATGTAAGTTGAATGATTTATAAACATGTTTTACTTCAAGCATTGATCATGCATGTTATATTGAGATTATGCTTATTTATTGCCTATTACTATGCATTTTGACTATATTGGATTCTTTCTTGTTGCATTGCATCCTACATACTTAGTACATTCAAACATACTAACGCATACTTTCACCTACATCATATCACCATGTAGTGATCGGAGCACCACTTGATCATCCTCCAAGAGGCTAGTGAGATTCTTCAAAGACAAGTTTGGTGAGTCCTCAAGTTTGAGTACACTATCTATTTTCTTGTTATTTTAAGACTTTTTGTGTTGAACATTTGACATTATGAGAGTGAGCTGGGAGAGTGCCTTGGCCCCCACTCCATTCTATGTTTAGAGTTGTTGTTGGAATATTATGATATTCTTATGCCATAAGCTTGACTCTTATGCTTTGTTTATATTCAAGACTTTCCTTAGTCCCACTTCCCCTTTTTATATCTTTTGTTGTTGTTTACTTTCCTTCTGTGACCAAGAATGTGTAATTGATATGCTAAGAGGCTTATTTGGATCCCTTCGGGTTCCTATTCATCGTGTCTCGTCTAGTTCCTTGGCATAGGTCGTGACAAAATTGATATCAGAGCACTAGGTTATTAGTGGTCCTCAGAATCCAATGCATCGCATCGATTAGATTCTTATTCATGGTTGTGAAGCATGCCACAACTATGAGTAAGAGGCTATGATGAGTTTTAGGAAATGTTTCCCTTCTTTATGATCTAAGTCGTACAATAGAGATGAGTCCTATAAGGCTTATTCTTGTTTCTTACCTGTTATGTTTCAGAGCATGTCTCAAGCTATTCAGAATGGTGGCATTTCCAATGCGGAGGTTCGCACTGCTTTATGGGTATTGGCCAAAGCTGTGATCGCCCAACTCAACCAGTCAGTGGTTTCCCCCGAGGCTTCAAATGATAAGAGGGGCAGAAAAAGGCCAAGAGAGCTCGAGAGGGTGCGTCATCTTCTACTAGACTACCGATGCCCAAGTTCCCAAAGAAAAGAATCTCTTTTGCCATTTGTTAAGGATGTGGTAAGAAACATCAAGGAAAGTGTTTGGAGGGAATTGCGGATTGCTTCAAGTGTAGCAGTGTTGAACATAGGATAAGGGAATGCCCCGTGGCCTCAAAGGAAGGTAGAAGAAGGGCGCACTTTAAATGGAGGTTCCCATATGCTAAGCCTAATAGCAATGGTGGGATGACCCATCATAGGTGCCGAAAATGTGGGAGAAATCATAGTGGTACATGTCTAACACGGGTGCATGCTTTGGGTGTGGCAAGATGGACCAAAAGATTGGTGACTATCCATATGTTCAAAGGAAGGGTAAGGGTGTTGGTGTTCAAGCTTCTTCTCCATGCCACAAGTATGGGAAGCACCACCCAGGAGATTGTTTGCCCGGTTCAAGTGCATGTTTTCAGTGTGGTGCAAAGGATCACAAGTCCGGACATTGTCCATGGGTTACTAAGGATTATGAGGATGATCGTCGACGTTCTCAACCATACCCTTCTATGGGTAACTAGACTTGGAGTAATGGTTCATAGGTGTGTTAAAGATTTTTGATTTTGATGTATATGCATTGATAGACTTGGGTGCCACTCTTTATTTTATTACTCCTTTTGTTTCCAAAAAGCTTCATTTTAGTCCCAACTTTTTGTGCGAACCTTATGAAGTGTCTAACCCCATTGGTGAGTCCATTGTTGCTAGAAGAGTCTATAGATATTATCCTGTGTTCATTTTGCAAAAAAGCTTGCCTTTTGATTTTGTTGAATTAGATATGGTAGATTTTGATGTCATTCTTGGGATGGATTTGGTTGCATGTATTTTATGCTTCTATTGATTGTAGAACCCATAGAGTTAAACTCCAATTCCCTAATGAACTCATCCTTAAGTGGGAGAGTTGTGATGTGGTGGTTAAGGGTAGAATCATTTCTTGTCTTAAAGCCCAAAAGTTGATTTCTAAAGGTTGTCACTATCATCTTGTGAGGGTTAGGAATGTTGAGTCCAAAGTCCTTCCATTGAGTCAGTTCCAGTGGTTAATGAGTTTCTTGATATCTTTCTCGATGAGCTTCTTGATATTCCTCCCGAAAGGGAAATAGATTTTTGGAATAGACCTCTTTCCCAGTACTCAACTCATTTCTACTCTGACTTATCGTATGGCCCCGGCGAAGTCGAAGGAGCAATTGAGGGATTTGTTGGAAGAGGGTTTTATAAGGACTAGTAAATCACCTTGGGGTGCACTGATGTTATTTGTGAAGAAGAATGATGGTCCTCGTAGAATGTTCATTGATTACCAGCAACTTAACAGAGTCACAATAAAGGACAAGTACCCTCTACCAAGGATTGATGACCTTTTTTATCAACATAAAGGGGCTAGTCACTTTTCTAAGATTGGTCTTACGTCCGAGTATCACCAAGTGAAGGTGAGGGAGAGTGATATTACCAAGACAACTTTTTAGATTTATTCCCATAGTAAGGAGGAGCATGTGGATCATTTGAGAGTGGTAGTGCAAATCTTGAGGGAGGAGAGGTTGTATACTAACTATAAAAAATGTGAATTTTGCTTGAAAGAGGTTGTTTTCTATGGCATGTGGTGTTGCATGATGGCATTAAGGTGGACCCTAAGAAAACAGAGGTGATTAGAAATTGGCCTAGGCCTTTGACTCCATCGGACATTAGAAGTTTCTTGGGTTTGGCGGGTTATTACTGGAGGTTTGTGAATGGCTTCTCTCCTATTGCTTTTCCTATGACTAAGTTGACACAAAAGAAGGCAAAATTCGTGTGGACCGATAAGCGTGAGAAGAGATTCCAAATTTTGAAAGATAAGCTTATCTCATCTCCTATCTTGACTCCACTGGAAGGGTTAGAAGGGTTTATGATTGTTGATGGTTCAAAATCTTCATTGATTGGAGGAGTTAAGTCAA
This sequence comes from Solanum ossicruentum, assembly GCA_025774065.1. Taxonomy (NCBI): domain Eukaryota; kingdom Viridiplantae; phylum Streptophyta; class Magnoliopsida; order Solanales; family Solanaceae; genus Solanum; species Solanum ossicruentum. Next base: position 6,463 of record JAOTQR010070613.1, on the reverse strand, counting down.
AACAAGACCTCGACCCTGCCTTGCTAGAGTTGAAGACCCTAGTGAAGGATAGTAGAGCGGAGGTTTTCTCCCAAGGGGGAGATGGTACCTTAGGTTCCAAGGTAGATTATGTGTGCCTAATGTTGATGACTTTAGGGAGTTGATTTTGAGAGAGGCTCATGATTCACCCTATTTTGTTCTTCCCGATTCCATGAAAATGGATAGAGACTATGGGAAGGTACCTTGGTAAGGTTGGTGAGATGGATTTAACTGTACCGGATTTGGTTGTGGAATCATTGGAGAAGGTGAGGTTGATGAGGAAAAGGTTGAATAAGGCTCAAATGGGCAAATTCATAATCCGATGTGAGAAAGATCTTGAGTTTAAGGTTAGTGATTGGGTTTATTTGAAGGTATCACCCATTAATGTTGTGGTCCGATTTGGCAAGAGAGGAAATTAAGCCCAAGATTTATGGGTCTTTATAGGGTGTTGAGGAGGATTGGTAAGGTAGCCTACGAGTTAGAGTTTCCACTGATATAAGTATGATTCATCCGGTCTTTCATGTGTCTATGTTGAGGAAGTGTATGGATGACGCAAGTGCTATTGTGCCTTTAGATGTTATGGGTGTTGTAGAAGATAATTTTACCTAAGAGGAGGTCCCAGTGGAGATTTTGGATAGACAAGTGAAGATATTGAGGAACAAAGATGTTGCAGTCGTCAAGGTCCTTCAGAGGAATCAACAAGTGAAAAGTGTCATATGGGAAGCCGAAGGGGACTTAAAGAAGCGATATCCGTATCTCTTTCATTCTACTATAGATTAAGATAAAAAAAAATTAAGTCATGTCTCTGATTTCGAGTCCTAAATTTCAGCCCTTAAATTATTTTGCATGCATTCATGTTCATGGTAACAAGTTTCTGGTGATTTTTGACATTCATGTATGTTGAGAGTTTTGAAAATGATGTTTAAGTGTATTTGTTGCATTCAGGTTGGAGTGAAATCTTCATGATTACTTCTTTTATGCGCATTTCTTTGACATTTAGGGACGAATGTTCCAAACGGGGAGATATTGAAACTCCCCAAAAAGGCCTCTAAAATGTGCTTTGGAAATACCCATAATCGTAATTGTCATATATCTCAAAATCTGTGTGTGATACCAAAAATTTGACTTCATATTCGTGATCAGGGGAAAATTGAGTGGGAAATGAGTATAACCCCGATTTTAGAGGACCCATACCGAAAAATAATTTTTCGCAAATTTTCCTTATCTAGTGTCTGTCCGTGCCCTGGCCGCGATGCGCTAGGGGCGCGGATCAGTTTTATTTTGTCCTCCGCATTGGGTTCGTATCGCGGACCAAACTCAGATCAGTAAAAGTTTTTCCTTCATTTTTCATTTCGGTCCAAGGGCCTTGGGGTCATAGCCCCATGCCCACTTATGCGTGAAAACACCTATATTTGGCTATTTTTCAACTCTATATCACTCAAGACACTCTCGAAACCCTCTCCAAGACTCAACCAAATATTTCATCCAAATTCAAGTGTCTCAAGCTTAACTCTAGATCTCAAGAACTCCTTTCAAGCTTTAAGTCGACTTCAAGTTTACATCAAGGAATTTCCAAATTTAGATATGTGGGTTTCATCCATTGGGTCCTTTCACCCATGAAGCCTAATCTTCTTTTTTATGAAAATTACATGTTTTCAAGTTATATCTTCTGTGAGTATCTCTTATTATGGATTTTGATTATAAATTATGTTGGGATTTTTATGAAATGTTGATCTATTAGGCATCACTATCTATTTCATGTTTATACCATGAGTTGATTATATCTACTGAAATTATTCATGTTTTGATCTATGAAACTATGATCTATTGTGAGATTTGATGATGTATTTCAAAGTACCCTACATGACCATTTTGCCATATGTTGGTGGGTTGATTTGGAGTAATTTTATTCACTCTATTCCACTCTTGAATTACACGATTTTGAATTAACATTATGAACCCACCATGTGTTTGATAAAATGCCTTTTCAAGGATTCTTAGAGTTATTGATGATCTATTGCATGATTATGAGTTAAGTGACTTTATGATGATGTTGGACATTCAAAAATGTATTGAATTCATGAAAATGTCTATGATGTTGTAAATGTCGGATTAAGCCATTTTTCAAAGATTTTACCTATTGTGGGCCTTTGATGTTAATGCAAGGGTAATGTTTGACGATACTTTATTCTTATGTTTTAAAGTTAGGCTCACCATTAGAGGTCAAAGATGTTTTAGAGCTACTCATGTCATGTTTTCATATTTCTTACAAATTGCTAAAGTGTGATGATTTCAATTACTCCATGGATTAGGCTTAACACTACTGGATTGGATATGACATGGACTATCTCCATGAGATCATATTCCTTTCCTCAAATTATGTGCCAACATAGGAGTATATTTTTCCTTTTCTTTACTAGTGGATTCATTTAGTGCTCTCTCTCTTAAGATTCTTCCCGAAATGGGTCATGTTCCCATAAGGCGAAGTTTCTTATGAAATCCTTTCCGAAATTGGTCATGTTCCAGTAAGAAGGGGTACTTCATATGAAATGGGTCATGTTCCTGTAAGGTGAAGTATGGTTTACCTTGGCAGGTAGACCACCTCTTTATCAATGAGGGGTAGTGGTCGGGATTCCAAGTTATAGTTCGCTTGGTCTTATTCTTTGTCTGATAAGGTCTCTTCCCACATATGTATCATATTCTATATAAGTTGAATGATTTATAAACATATTTTACTTCAAGCATTGATCATGCATGTCATATTGAGATTATGCTTATTTATTTCTTATTATATTGGCTTATTCTTGTTGCATTGCATCCTACATACTTAGTACATTCAAACATACTAATACATACTTTTTCTACATGATATCACCATGTAGGGACCGAAGTTCCTCTCGATCATCCTCCACGAGGCTAGTGAGATTCTTCAAAGACAAGCTTGGTGAGTCCTCAAGTTCGAGGACACTATCTATTTTCTTGTTATTTTAAGACTTCTTGTGTTGAACATTTGACATTATGAGGGTGATCCAGGAGAGTGTCTTGGCCCCCGCTCTATTCTATATTTAGAGGTGTTCTTGGAATATTATGATGTTATTATGCTATGAGCTTGACTCTTATGCTTTATTTATATTCAAGACTTCCCTTAGTCCCACTTCCCCATTTTATATCTTTTGTTGTTGTTTACTTTGCTTCCACAGCCAAGGATATGTGATTGATATGCTAAGAGGCTTGTTTGGGTCCCTTTGGATTCTCATTCGCCGTGTCACGCCTAGTCCCTTGGTTTGGGTCGTGAAAATACCCATGAAGAATACAACTCGAAATCATGCAATTTTCATAAAATGAGAAGGTTGGGCTCCATGGGTGAAAGGACCCATGGATGAAGACCCACATACATAAAAGTTGAAATTTCTTGAAGTAAACTTGAAGGAAACTTGAAGCTTGAGTTGGCTCCTTGGAATCCAAAGTGTGTTCTTGAGATTCTTGGAATTGAATGGAGGATTGAGTGATGATTTAAGAGGATTTTTAGAGGGTTTCTTGAGAGTTTGAAGTTGAAAAATGGCTAAGTAAAAAGGTTATCATGTTTAAATAAGCATTGGATTATTACCTAAATACCCTTGGATGAAACAAGAAAACTGGGAGAAAATCTACATCGGCCCGCGCCCTAGGCGCGATGTGGACCAGGAACGATGCCAAAATACACTATGGTGTGCCCCAGGCACATCACGTCCTGGGTGCGCAGGGCCATTGAAATTCGTTCTCGTAGCGAAAATTATTTTTCGCTACCGGGCTTCTAAAATTTGAGGGCTACCCTTTTCCTACACAATTTTGCCCCTTGAATAAGAATATGAAGTTGGATTTTTGAAATCATACACAATTTTTGAGATATTCGAGAAAACGCTTGTGGGGAATTCTGAACCACATAAAGGGTGTTATAACTAGATTCGGGCCAGATCACAAACCAAAGTATGTTCCATAAAGAGAATATGACTTGTGGTCAATGATCACAGACTACCTTCCTCACAACGCTGGGCATCTTTACAAACAATCATCTACGACTCGTAATTTGAAATACGAGCTGTGATCCTCATCGTGAAGTGGAACTTTGATTTTTCTGCTTTGCATTCCACGATTAGATTTACGAGTCGTAGACTAGATCATGGCCCATCTTTCTCTTCATAATTTCAACTTTAGAAATTTTCAGCTTCTTTGTATTTTAACCACGAGCACCATCTACAGCTCATGTATTAAACCATAGACTGTGAATTGGCTCTCACAAGGCCACTTTGTTGCAAAAACTAAAATATTCTCAAAAGCTCTCTGAATCTTGTAATCTTGTAAAAAACAACACAAAACACAAATAAAACCCCTAAAAGTGCCGGAGAACATATAAAACTCCAAGTTTAAAGTGTCATTTTGGCAGCGAGCATCATATGTAAATCAATAAGAAGAAAGTGGGAAGAAGAAGAGAGAAGATTTCTTAATCCTCTGGAAGAATATTCAAGTATTGAGTAATAGACATTTATTGTACTATAAATATGTTTATAACATTATTATTTTTTGAGGATAATTTCATATACTTCCCTATAAATTTGACCTCATAACATTGACCTCAATTGTGACGTGTGATATTACATTCACCTCATTTGTTTTAAATTTTTTGATAACAAAACTTTTAATCAATTTATTATTAATATAAAACATTATAATTTGAATAATTTATTCTTTTTAATATATCCATTTTATTAATTTTATAAATCATGATAATGAAATTTAAACCTAAATAGATAGAAATTGAGAATAACATCTCAAATTTTCTACTATACTTACAAAAATAGAAAAACTACACAACTGAGCAAACATTTAGTATTAAATATCAAACCACCAGTACAATTTTTTATTATTACTTTTTATAGCTATCATTTTGTATTTAACTAGCTATAAGATTTTGTGGGTCCCAGTATTTTTGTATAAGACCTTTCAAATTCTCATTCTTCTTTTTCGCTCCGAATATACACTTCATCCTGATTTTCTTTTCATAAACATCCATCTCACCTCCTACAATCACTTCCTACAATCTCTCAAGAGTTATCATCTTCAACACGTAAGCTTTTATTATTTTTTTTTTCAAACTACCTCTCAATTCCATCTTGCAATTTTCATGATTATTTTGGTGGTATTTTTTATTTTTTGCCCAAAGATTTTATTTTTCCTCTTTTATACAAAACCATTGTTTTACAGTTCCAAACTCATCTATTATGGTCGAAGATTCTCTATTCAAGAGAATAACTAGAGGTTCACACTTTGCATGATAAAGTTATAAAAGATTCCCCTTTGTTTTAGCTGGGCATAACTCAAGAATTTAGGGATATTGCAGGGTCTCTAGCAAAAGTTAGGGATATCGAAGAAAGATGATCCAAAATTCGGAATTGTTGACATACAAAGTCCAACATTGGTGGTTAATGGAATGGGTGGTCTCCTTATAAGGTTTAGGCAATCCTCCTCCCTTTAAGCTAGCTTTTGGGGTGTGAGTTAGGCCTAAAACCTAATTCATCATGGTATTAAAGCAGGGTCCGTCTCACCCAATGTTGGGCCCCCGAAAAGTTATCCACGCACCAGATGCTAAGCACTGAAAGTGAAGGGGTGTTGAGACACAAAGTCCCACATTAGTGGTTAATAGAATGGGTGGTTTTCTTATAATGTTTAAGCAATCCTCCTCCCTTTGAGCTAGCTTTTGGGGAGTGAGTTAGGACTAAAAATCTAATTCAATAGGAATAATCCTATTCCACTCTGGATGAGTTTGATAAAGAAGAGAAAGGCGGATGAAATATCCGCAAGCAGTGGTGATTATGGGGAAAAGGAAGCTTTTGATTCTGACAAATTGGAAGAAGTCGACATTGAAGAAGAAAATAAGATTTTTTTACCCTTTTTTTGAGTAATAAAATAATTTCAGTGCAATGTATAAATATACATCAGTTTTTAGTTGTGTAATATAATGTTCACCATTTATCTATAATTTATACATTTGATACATTATATATACAAACATAGATTCTGTCACACCCCTCCCTGGGGTCGTGACCAGTGCCCGAGAGGAGCACGTAATCCCATACCAAGTCGAATTCCTTTATAACCATAGGCTAGAATTCTACCGAAATTTCGGCAGAGTTTCCTCTGTTTTATTGATTAACCGCACCTGCAGCAGCTCCCAGAACACACAGAAAATACATACATATACATATTCACACAATAACACGCTCCCGCCGCCTGATAAGTGTCACAATATACAACACACTCCTATGTACAACAATTTTTCACGCTCACTACCCACAAGTATCCACAGACCTCTATACAAATAATGCGAACGAAAGTACATATACAAAATCGACTCGAAATACATAAAATACATGAAAGACTACCCAAAGCTCGCTCCTGGACAAAGGAG